>JASAMX010018556.1:0-18044 GCA_030248175.1 Microlaimidae sp. YZB2_3 | reverse complement strand
AAAAAAATCCCTAATGAATATAAAAATCTCCAGTTTTTAGCTCCTCTCACTTTTATTTCCACAGAACAAAACATATAGCAACAAATCACGAATAGTACCCGCCATTTCAGGGTCCTTAAAACTCTTATGTGGAGTTTTTTGCGGTAATTTTAAAAACTTTACTACTAATTTTGCTATAGGTAAAAATTTAAATCCTTCATTTTCACAAAGTACCATAATTTTCAAATAAAATAAAAAAAATGTATAATTTATCATCTTTATATTTAAAAAAAAAAGAGAAAAGCTTCGATTTACTTCTAATTTAAAAAAAAATCCAACAAAAACACCGTAGCATAAAAATTATTCTAGTTTATGAGAATAACGAATCAAAAAATTACTTCAATACGTAACGGAAGAAAAAAGAAACTATTAAATAAATGTGAACAATAAAGATGCTAAGACTGGTTAAAAAAGTTTTAATCTGGATTAAACTATCTCAGATATTTTTGGCCAAAACAAAAATATACAATATAAGATACAATATATAATGAACATAAAATTTTGAAAAACAAAAAAAAAATTCAAAGGTTTTAAGCTTAAAATTTAGTGATTATTCAATTTTGGGATTTTTAAAAAAAAACTATTATGCTCCGTTAGGAAGGCAAGCTTATTGCAGTTAGGTTTCCATGATTAGTGGAGAATGCAAGGTCACTTAAAAATTTTTAAGCGAAGAAAAATAAAATCCATTAGAACCTTTCGAAATTAGCTTTATAAAAAATAATTTAATTCAATGTCAGCTATAATTAACAAACCTAACATAAAACCGAAATGTTCAGTAGGTTATTAAAGAAAGCGTTCTAAAAAAAATGATAAAACCGGGTTCATAAACCCGACGTTATGGAAAGCTAAAGACTTTACCATAAATCGGCATCACCTAGTTTTCTGTCATTGAGCGATTAAAAGAGCCATGGCAAAAAGAAGAGCCATAAAAGTAGCGAAAGACTTTTAATCTAGTCTTATTATGTATTACGTCCCATTTTAAGAGCCTACACCAGACCTTAATTGTAAACTGCGTCTTTTCATTGCTATTTCATTTGGCCAGAAAAATATTTCCACCCAAAACTTTATACTCCAGCACTTTGCTATTGACTTCTTATACCTATATTATCAAAAAACCTTTATTTGCTGTTTAGACATCAGCAATAATATAAAATAGGGGTAAAAATGGAGTAAGAGCTGATATCCCGGCGAATTTAACCGGGGCTGAATTGCCTCGACTTCCTCTTATCTTAATGAAGACCAAATAGAGCCGCGAGGGGAAGTACGGTCGTGGTTTATCAGCCAGCCAAATTAATGAATCCCCCATTCGCAACGTCAGAAATGCCATGAGTAATGTTCGATTTCTGTCAACATTCCTTAAATACTGTATTCATCTTTGGTTTTAATTGTCTGTCAACTTAGCCGTGCCGTGTCGCTATGTGTGTTTAGTTCGGGATGCCTTTATTGTAAACTATGCTACTGATACTGTGAAATATTTTTGTTAGGTTTGTTTTTAGATTTAGCTTGTTAACTTTATATATAATTTAAAATTACAAAAAAAATATTGTGAAATGTTAAGTTTCATTAAAGTCTTTTATAGCAATACATTTTGAGACATACAAGAATACTATCATTTTTAAATTATTTTTATTATATTTATTATTATTGTATTCGTTATTATTGTTTGTTAGTGTCAGCTTTTATATAACCATTTCAATTTATTGACTAGTATACATCAATCATTATTAATAGAATTTAATCAATTAACAAAAGTTAAGAAATTAATTTAAAAAAATTTAAAATAAATTTTTATAATTTATCTCGTACTCTACATTGATTTAAAAATTTATATAGTTATTTTAAAATTATTTTATTACATCTCATTATTTTATAATTATTTTTTTTTGGTAGCTTTTATATTCATTTCTATGCTTTTGAATAAAAGTGCAAATTATTATTAATACATGTACCTATCCAAATAAAATTTTAAATTAATTTATAAAAATTATTATCAAAAAAATGTTTATAAAACGCCGATTTTAACAATTTTATTATTTTGTTTTAAACTTTGTAAAAATTTCCCAAAGCACAAAAATTAAAATTTAAACTTTTATTGTGGGTCTGAATACGCACTTTTTAAATCGATAAAATATTTTTGACTTTTGGAAAGATTAAAATTAAAAAAATTCAAAAACTTTGCATAAACACCTCTGATTCAAGTCCGGAGTTTTGAATTTTCTGCTTTAGACACTTAGAAATAAATATAAAAATGATAGTATCATAGGTTTCTTTTTTTAAAAGATATTCTTTTTAATTTAATATCTTAATCAGATATTATATGGTAAACTAAATGTATCAAAAACTTAATGGTTTTAGGAAACTTGAAGCCATAAACTGGAAATTTGAAATCGTAAGTAGGGAACTATAAGCCGAAATTATAATATCGCTATAGTTTAATTAACCCTAAGCCTTAGCCTAAGCCTAAACCGAAATAAATATTTATTTTACATTTCCAAGTCTCGGTCTACGTTTTCAGTATTTCGAGTGCTCCATGATTTTTCTTTGCAACTCAAAGACCTCGCACCATTAAATGGTTACTATATGGTTTTACCGCGCAGGTCACCGAGTGGTTATCGTTTTTATGCAAGAATAATTTGTTATTGGTATAAAAATAGAAATTTTAATATATTTAGGTATATTAGATTTTGAAGAACTTACATAATTCATGCCACCCCAAAAATTATGATATTTTTGGAAATATTTTTAATACAGTTTGTGGTACCGTCTGTAACCGGTGTTGACTATGGTGATCCCAATATTCACAGAAAACTGTTATCAAATAGTTACTCCACGGCGCCATATAATGTCGACTTAATCGAAAGTCAAAGGCGAACAATTCGTCACGAAGCTTCAGAAACTGTAACAGGTGTATGCGAGCAAATACTAGGAACATGGAACAATCTAACTGGGAGGTAAACAAACGCAATGTTTTAATTTGGTAAATAAGCAAAAACTGAAACAAATATCATAATTGGTTTATAAATAGTTTTTGGAGAGGAAATTTGGAGCAGTCGGAAAATTTTTCAATTAAAGTTGATCAAAATGAGCGCTTGAATGCAAAATAAAAACTTTTTTTGGGCTTAGTTTAAGTCTTAGGCTTAGAAATAGGTTTAAACGACTTTTATTTTTGACTTCAAATTTCACACTTACGGCTCAAATTTCGGCTGCATAAAACCTATAAAGCAGAAGAATGAAGTTAAAAAAGAAACCACAAATATTTTTTTTGATTTAAAACACTTTTCGCCAACAAATGATTCTTTTATGTTGTTTAAAGTAAGCAGTATTGCACTAGAGTAAACCATACAAAATCAGGAGACAATAGTTAAATAGTTTGTATTGCGGCTGTAACCGCTCGAGAGCCATCTAGCGTCCAAAATTGAAACCAATAAACCCATCTGATATATTTTAAATTTTTTGCTAAAAAAATCATCGGAACTCCACTGTATGACAAGTCCTTTAGAGATCCTTGATTCGTGATTGGTGAATGGAAAATTTTAAATCAATAATCATCATAATTTTTGCTTTTTAATGTTTGTTTTAGATTTCTTCACAAAGCTGCTGGAATAGACTTGGGTCCTTTTTGTAATCAGCCCTATTCCAACCGATCTTGTTCGGACTGTTTTCTAATCAGCGGTGCAAAAAATTATTATTTCGAGCAATGTGTGATATTGATTCAGTTCCGGAGACCGTGCAGACGGGCCCTGGAGCGAGAAGATAATGGACGAAGAAAACGCACCACTTCCATACAACACCTTTTGTCTGACATGAAACTGAGCGTGGATATCAAGAGAGATTTGGCTACCTTACAGGAAATTCAGGTAGGATAATTAGGACCCCTGTTGTCGTGATGTTCGGGAGAACCATTATGAGGACCTTTTTTAAAAATAAATTTTACCGGCAATGTTTTAAAAAATGTCACTTTTTCTCATTGATGCACTGTGGTTGGAGATTACAGGTTAAAGTTTAGGTTGAATAAAATTATCGTTAGATTTAAATATTTTTTCTAATCTAAAACATGGTTATACTGAATTGTTTTTGATGAAATGTGATTTACAAATGTTTATTGGAAAAAAAACATGTTACCAAAAATTTATCGTAGTTCGTAGTCTTGTAGGAAAAAATAAAACTGTAGGCAAATAAAATCTAGCTGATTTCAATAATTGCAGTATTGAATCGACTATTTAACAACAAAACCATTCAATATTTTTCACTCAAGCGGTTTAATAATGATATAAATATCAAAACCTTATTTTAATAATTATTTATCAAATTACTTAATTTGGAACCCAAATGCAAAATTTTTAAGGGCTACAGTTGATTAATTTTGTGAAAAGGTGCTATTCAAAAAAATCTGCGTTCTTATTTGTAAACGTCATTAACACACAATTTTAATTGATCCGCTCATGTCTGGATTCTAATTTTCGACGTCAGTCAGATATAATATTCAACCATAGTTTACTGTTGTTCACTAAGTTTTTTATTAAAATAAGGGTACCGTTTCCTATAGTTATTAAATATGTAGATATGTCGTTCACTTTAATTAATTGATTGATTAATTAATTAATTAATTGATTATTAGAGTAACTGACTTATATTCGGTCAACCTAAATTTCGACCATCGGCTATTATTTTTGCCATGCGTAAAATTATGTAATAAACCGCGTATGGCTAGATAGATCGTCATGTACTGATCTTGATGTATTTAGTTGATTTACATAATTTTGGTTGGGAGAGTACAATAGTCAGTGGTCTAAATTAGGGTTAACCAAATTTAAGTCAGTTACTCTACATATAGTTTTATTTAATTAGCTTTCATGTCATATAATCATAATTTTTTTATTAAATAAGCAACATAACATTTTTTTAAAATTTATGTGCATAAACGACTAAGTCACTCATTTTATTTAATTGAAATACAGAGTTTAACAACTCAAAAACTCAAAATTGATAGTTGTACTTAGTAAGAATGGTTTGTACATATCTCAAGTCTGCTTAAAAACTATTGAAGCTGGCAATATCTTAAAACGGAGATTTAGGGTCTATAGAGCCAAAGGAATTTGAATCTGGAACTTCGATCCAAAAATAGAAAACTTGGAGCCAGTGGGGAATTTGAAGCCGAATGTGAAAATCACTGAAATGTTTACTAAAGCCTTAGCGAATTCTAAATCTTGGCCAAACGAATTTTTTGTTCATGTTCTCTAGTTTCTATTGTTTGTACCTCCAAGATCCTAATTTTTCGTGGTTTCAAGTTTCCAAAAATTTCTAATGGTTCCTTCCCCGTACCAAAACGGCGCAACGAAGTACTACAATACTTATACCAATGTGTAGATTAGATTTTTAATTAAAAGTTAAAACACTTTAAACAAACGATGTTCATTAATGTTCATTAATCAGTACGGTTTATATGATGAAAAAACCTGGGCGTCAAAAAAAACAACTTTTTTATTTGTAAGACCGAGTTAACCTATATTGCGCGCTGAAAAGTTCGTTCACGCGGCGCGCGCTGAAAATTGGTAACTGCTTTTATATTCATAGCTATGCTGCTGGAGCAAAATGCCACACGGCGTAATAAGCTATAGTCTGCTCGGCTACTTTCTAAAAAGGAGATCTCCGTGAAGAAAAACAACTCGGTTTTGTTTTCATTTTTTTTGCCGAATAAAAAAAAGATTAAAGGCTGGTTCATACTTATGTAAAAACGTCCCATGGACAAAGTCCAAAGGACAAACACAGCGTATAAACGTATGTAAAAACTCCTTTGAACTTTGTCCAAAGGGCATTTTTACATAAGTATGAACCAGCCTTAACAGTTTTTTGTACTATAAAAAATTGTTTAAAGATGTAAATATGAGATTAACATTATTTAATTACATATAACTGAGTTAAAACCTTAGTTTTTAAATGGCGGCGGTTTGGCGGCAGATTTGAAACCTTAGTTTTTAAACAGCGGCGGTTTGGCGGCAGATTTGAAACCTTAGTTTTTAAACAGCGGCGGTTTGGCGGCAGATTTGGCGGCGAATATCCAACACGTGCTTTCCAAGTATTTCCAAAAACACGTTAATTTAAAATGGTGGGTACTAATCGTGATTTGTGTCTATATGTTTTACTCAGCGGGAATCAAAGCGAAATGAGTTAAATTGAAAATCTTCACGTCCGTTAGAGATGAATTTTTTCTCAACCACTTATTGACAGAAAGTGTTTCTATAGCGTCATAAATCTGTCGAGGGCTCTATTAGTGAACAACTTCCGTTTCAAAAGAAAGGGTTTTAATTATCGTGAAATTTGAACACGTTTAAACAGGCCCGTTTTCATATTTTTTCACTAAAAATTTGTTCACAGGTCCGTTTTTACTTGGCACACTTGGGGTTCTTGGGTTGTTGGCATCACTTTACAACAGATATATATATATCCTCATTTAGATGGTTACAAAATATTTTGTGAATTCATTTACCTTAACATAAAGTGTCGAAAGAGCGTTGTGGAACAAGCTCCAGGGCCCGGTCCACTAACCGCATGATGACTACCGGCTGAGTTAGCTGGTTTTTAAATAAAGCTTCTTTTTCCTGTAAATTTTAACACATTTTTCGGTTTAAATAAAAAAAAAACATAAGATTTTACAACAATAAAATGAATTTATCTTATATACAAGCTAATACTAATTGTATAACAAAGCCGTTTTTTAAATTCAATCATTCTATTATATTATTCTCCAATATATGCGTTGAAAAATTATTTATTTTGATTAACTACAACAAGTTTATTAAAACTAAAGAATATTGTTATAAAATTAGTGGAAAAACTTTAAAAATAAGATTTTTTTCATATTCGGCTAACTTAGCTGGTAGTTAACATGCCGTTAGTGGACTGGCCCCTTTTGTAAAAAAAACTTGTGTCACCATAGTCAAAACAAAAATTGTTCAGTGTTAATATTCTTTACAGAGTTATAACGTTATATAATCACTTTTAGCTTATTAGTGCTTATGCTCATGAAAAAAAGAAATCTTTCATTCATTGGAGATTATTTTTTTCAAGCACTATTTGGCTAAAAGTGGTTCTATTTGCTCCTCCAACAACTATTTCCACAGAATAAAACTGATATGACGTGATCACGACTACTATATGATATTTTGAGGACCCTTTAAATCCTGACGTAGCATTGGAAGTTTTTTTTAATGAGTAGGGTCTTAGTTATACACTAAAATGAATTTCTATAACTACACTTATTTTTTACGAAATGCGCAACTATGCACAACTACACTTATGTTTTATGCGAAACTAATTTTCTTTACGAGTGTACATCATTCTTTGTACAAACTATAAAAATTCCACGCCATTCTTACTTTGCATTTTAATTTTCATTAAAAATATTGTCTGTTTTTTTTCAGAATGAACGTTTGCACGGGTCCGCGATAAACCGCGAGTTCGAAAACAACGAGCAGTCTCAGCTGTTTTTTACTCAGGAATTCGCGCGCCTTTGGCGACATCTACTGGAGCAGTCTCAAATCATGGGCAACTATTTCGAGGACCTTTCGCTACTTTCAGCCCAGCAAGAGCACCTCGAAAAGCTGGTACTGTCGGACAACAGCTACTATGCCAGTGGTAACCGCCTTATAGTTCTTAATCGTCAAAGAATACGCGAGCTTAGAAAAGTTATTAACGAACAAAAAAACAATTTGCGATCCGACTGGAATTTTTTTGGTTTTGGAAAAGCTTTGGATTTTTTGTTCCTGGTTTCGGGTTTGGTAGGAATGTTCTTTTGTATAATTTCTGTCTGCTGTTGTTTGTCGAAACTGACACCTAATGTAAAGCCCATTAAACTCTAACTTGTTATTAAAAATTGTTTTAACTATAAATGGTGCTGGAGTAAAAAAGTGACCGAAAATAAGTACTTTTCATGTTTATTACGTTTTAGGTGGTTTTCCGTATATCTTTGTATTAATTTAAATGTATGGCACAAAATGTATGTACATGTATATCCAGATTTTTGATAACTAACCAGATTAATAGAAAACCCAAACCCGTTCGTAAGCGGTATTAAACGTCCAAACTTTGGTTCTAAGCCTTAAAAAAATAGATAAAATTATGTAAATTATTTTAGCTATATAAAAATAATAGTCTAAAACGTTTCAAAGTTTTATCTTAGAAATTGGGACAAAAAGTGAGATTTGCCAAATCGAATTTTCAGGATTGAAATCCCAGTTTTAAACGATTATGCGATAATCCACTAGATTTATTTTTGAAACAGTTTTTGGCGCAAAGAGTTTTATTCATATTTAATGAAAGGTAGGGTGTATGTATTTTTTTTAGAAAATATGATTTTTTAACGCATCGAGAAGTTTTTTATGGCAAAATCCTCGTTCATGATACGGTGAAATTTTATTTTGGTTAGGTGTTTCCGTAGATATTTAAATTGATTGTTCATTTGTCTGCCATTACTGGTAATCCAGGGTTTTTTCAACAAAAAACTAAAAAAGTTTGTCCGAAACCATTAACTCGGGTTTTTGTTGGTAGTCAAATTACGTTCACAAATTCGGGTATTCATTTTCGCTCATCTGTTTGACGTTATTTGCTAGTTTGCGGTGAGTATCTGCTGGGTTAACAAATTTAAAATATTGTTTGTTTGTTTGTTTATAAAATATTCTAAGTGTTTATTAAATATTTATAAATGACCAAAAATCAATTGCACGAAGCTTTGTTAGTAGTGTTTATATATTGTTAATTTATCTGAAGATAGTTTAAAATTTGTCCCCAGCAAGAATATCAAAGCATGAAAAAGCAACATTTTTTGCTTATTTAAAAACCTATACTCTCTTGACCACAAAACACTTCTCATGACTGACTTTTTGTTTGTGGTAAAGAAAGACTGACCACGCAAATCACGCAAATAAAAAAACAAAATAAAAAACGTATTAATCTTTGCCTGCATAAATTTTCCCAATGTGAATTTATTTTTGTTTTGAAAAACTATTAAACAAGCTTTGAGATTTTCTATCTAATGCCACTTAATGCGTTTTAAATTTAGGAAAAAGCCTTAAAAATATAATTAATAATAAATTTATTTTTATTTCAAAAAACATCAAACAGGCTTTTAAAATTTCCTTTGTTTTTTGCTTAAGTACTATGTCTGTTTTTGATATAAAATAGAAGAGAAATATAACAGTATTTTTGATTTTTCATAATATGTTTATTAAAATCCTAGAGTAAAGTTCTTTTTTTTTCTCTCACAAAATTTGAGGATGCGTGTAATGTTTCAAATAATTCGTTTTTTAAAGTGGTTTTAGTCGAAAGTGTTTTAGAGGCCACGGTAGTATTGGGTTTTGATACTTCTAGATTTTTGATACTTATTCAGCTTTATATTAGAGTGTTTTTCCTGCTTACCAATAGCAAGTCCGGAGCTCTGGCAATTTATAGCAAAAGAAGCACCGCATTCCGGAAGTCTGTCTCTTAATTAAGCGATTTTAAGCTAGTTTAAATTTTTAAAATATGTTTAAGTTTTAAATTATTTCATTTTTATTTTTAAGACTGTTTTTATTGTTTTTATTAAGTATTACAATATTACAATAAAATTGCCAAATATTCTCTATAAACAAAAAGAATCTGACACCGCTCCGTAGCTTCCAACAGTAGAGGTACACTAATATTAATAATATTCCAGTATGAGTCCTTTAGACCTATTCTTAATAGTCTGCAACAAATATTGTGGTTCTGTTTATATTTTATTTTATGTGATAATTTTTGATTTGTTATACGCTTGGTTATTGCCTTGTGATAAGTGCTAATTGAAAATAAAAATGAAGATTTTTTAATTGATTTGCGTAGCATAGTTTACAGTAAAATTTGAAAAAAAATTATTTTGCAAACAATTAAAAAATAGCATACGTCACAAAACACATAGTAGTAAATTTTAGGATTCCTGTCTAATTGCCTCATATTAATGCCATCTAAAAAATAGCATAAAATAGTATAAAATAGTAAACAAAAACGTGAAACTAAAAATTGATTTCAAGCCATATATCGTAATTTTATCTTAATATTCATTAAAATTTCTAATCCAGTAAATGTTAAGGCAAAATAATACCGTGTTTGTCTATACCAATTTGGGATCAATATTGATGCTGAGTTTGGGATAGACTTATTCATGGACCTCAAAATAAGATGCTTGGAATTAACAATTTTACCTCATTTTAAATGTAATTTTAGCAAGAAAAGTTATACTAATTACCACAGAGTCAGTTACTTCTATTTGGTGAACTTGAAAAGTTACCGCTTGGTACAATAAAATTCTTCTACAAAACAAAACTTAAGGATTTTTATAAATACGCAAAATTATTATATTTCTAAACAGCTATATGGTGCTATCAATAACAAATAATGGTTAATAGTAACTTATTAAAGTTATATGGCTACGAGTGAATTTTTCTTGGTGGTTTGTTTTTTGTGTTGTTGGTTCTTTGTGTGGTTTTTTTGTGTTGTTTTTTATACGATTTAAGCCGCGGTTCTTGATAATTTTTGTGTGGTAAATTTTTAAATATCCACCACTTATTTTCTTTTTCGTTTGAAAGCGAAGTGAGCTTAAAAACTTTGTTTAATAGCTTGGAAAGACTAAAAAAGTTTATTGAAGTCGGTTTTAATTTAAAATAATGATTAGTAATTCGAAATTAACAGTTAATTTTAAAACACAGTACAAAATTTAAACATGGCTGACTTTTTAGGAAAAAATAGTCTTATTTCATTTATTACAAGTCAGAATTTTACGAAATTCAAAACTTAGGTTTTTAGCTATTGAACCTGTTTTTTTTGAAAAAAATCTTTTAATATTATAATACCTGTCCTTTAAATAGCCTTTTTTAGTTTATTTAAAACTTCCGTTTTTTATGTTTCCATTTAGTTGACATGAATTTCTTTTAAAATATTTTGTTTTTTTCCATAAAATTTTATGTTTTCTAACAAAACATACGACAAAATTTATATAAATTTCAAATAAAATTAAAAACTAGCATGAAAAAAATATAAAAATAATTTTATTTAGTAGTTTAAAGATTAACACCTAAAGTTCTAGTACACGTTATAAAAGTCTATTGGGGACAAGGGTAAGGTTTTCGCAAAAAAAAATTATCGAAAAAAGACAAAAAGTTTGACTCTGTTTTGTACCATAATTTTAAGGTGCCGAGAGCACTAGAAGCTGGAACTTAAACTTTAAACGAGCTTGGAGCAATTTGTCTGAAGTCGTCAAAACATAATTTTAATCCTAAAGGCTGGTTAATACTTATGACAAAACGTCCTTTGGACAAAGTCCAAAGGTCAATTTTGAAAAGCCAAAACGTCTATTGGACAAGTAAAAACGTCCTTTGGACAAGCCAAAAAGGCTTTTGGACTTTTTGCTTTGGACGAAGTATGAATGCTATTTGAAATTTGTCTTTTGGAAAAAGTCTAAAGGACAAAATCCAAAGGGAAAAGTCCAAAGGACAAAAAGTATGAACACGTTGTTTTTTTTTGGACTTTGTTCTTTGGAAAAAATCCAAAGGACAAAGTCCATAGGACGTTTTGACGCTGTGTTTGTCCTTTGCACAAAGTCCAAAGGACTTTTGTCCTTTAGACTTTGTCCATAGGACGTTTTGTCATAAGTATGAACCAGTCTTAAGCCTATGTTAATTTCCCATTTAGGGCTGCAATTTTCGTTGTTTTTGTGACGGGTTTAAGTTCTTTATTTGCGCCTCTACATACCTCGAACAGTTTGATTTGGGCGCTCTGAAAGAAGTTTTTAGACATTCAAAAGTCGTTAATGCTTTATTTTGTACAAAGTATATTGAGCGGTAGATAAGATATACAAAAAAAACACAAAAAAAGCGTTTAAATAACCCAAAATCAAAAAAGCGTTTAAATAACCCAAAATCAAACTTTTGGTTTTGGTTCTTTCAAGAAATTTGGCCAAAGTATGAGCCGGACAACTAAAACATGCATGATATGACTAAACATCAGACCAAACGCAAGATGTAGGTTCGTAAAATATCGAGTTTTTGTTAAGCTACCAATAATAATTGTATGGTTAAATTTCAATTTCAATATATTCATCATCTAAGCGGGTTAGTTCACAGTAAATTAACAGTTCCAATGAATTTTCTGGGAGTTTTTTGGCATTTTTGTTTCGTGCTACATTATACATATAATCGGCTGTGGCTAACCATTGCGGGGTGCAAAAATGCGACAATTGATTCCAAGGTATTTTTGGAATATCGTCCATTTTGTCCAAATTAATTATTTCACCCTTTGATTCCACTGGTCCTGAGCTGATTATTCTTCCGTCTAAATTAGGGGCTTCTCGTCGCATCCTAACTATGACTTTGCTTCCAGCGAAACCAAAAACTAGAAAGCTGCCCAGTAGAATGTATATGATTTTCATGATTTCGACACTGTAGTTATATATTTCACTTAAAATTGTTTGTTAGGGTCAATATTTTAGATTTATTAGCGGGTTTTAACCGACACTGTCTCTTCTCTTTTCTTTTAAATAACAATACAAAAAAATAAAAGCAAACTGATGAGACATGGAAAAATATTTGACACCTTTAATTTTAAACAGTATTCATTTCGATCACTAGCTGTACTTTTGCGGTCATAAACTGTATCGATATTTAGAGAAAGGCATATAATAAACCGATTGTTCCGATAATTTTGCGCGCAAAGAGTAAATTAACCAAATGGACAAAAAAAACACAACAAAATACCAAAGGTCAGTTATTCTAACGCCTATTAGTTCATACTTATGGAGAGAACAGAACACAACAAAACAGAACCTATATGCGTTTTTTTTCGGTTTTTTTAATATTCTTAACATTTTGATCTAAAAATATAAAAAAGGAAAGAGTTTAGATCATCTCAGATCAAATTTTTCGTGTTTTTATGAACTAACAAAGTATCTTGTAGTATGTTTTTGTCAAGTATGTTTTTTCAAGAGACAGTTAGGGTTAAAACAAACGCAGTTTTTTAATATAAAACTAATGATTGACAAACATAAAAATATAATTACTGGATGTACTTATTATATATTCTTATTTTAGTTTACAGTTAAAGTAATTAGTTTTACTTTTAGTTCATTTATATTTTGAATTGAAGCGTATAAAGTGGCAATGATAAGTAAAAAGAATTTGAAGCTGAATTCTCTGAATTTTAATCAATTTTTGATCACTTGACTTGTGTTTTTCAAAGTTTTACCGGCCATGCATATAATGTCCTAATGATTCTAATTTAATGTTTCACGTGTTACGCAAGATTTTGCTGGTAAAGCTTGTCTTATTGGTTTTTATAAGTAAGATTTTTTAATTAGAAATAAATAGGTAAATTTTGAGATGTTTACAAAATATGTACTTGCGGATGACTGAATTTTATTAGGTTATGTTTTTGTTCTTGTCAAATATGATGAAATATTAGTCTATTTATTTCGTATATATTGGGTTTCCATTTTCTTATTTTTAACAATTTTAAACGAGCTACTTGTAACTAATTAAGAAAAGAAATTGAAACACCTACGCACAACTAATGAAGAAAAGAAATTTAAACACCTTCTCACAAATGTTTGTTTGTTGATCTGTTTGTTTTTCAAACTTTTTCATTTTTGTTTATACAAATTCGCAATTCTAATCTGAACCGATCCTTGTAAGTAATCGAAAAACAGCTGGTACGGCAAAAGCTTTATCTAATGAGGCATAAAATTATTATTTGTCATAAATGAAATAAAAATGATAAATTGAAAAAAAAGTAACTTCTATATCATGGGTGGTGTGGGAAAGAAGAAAAAATTACACAACTTTCTTATGAACCACTTTTTTATTTAGGTCTTTGTTATCGATTAATTGATCAAAATAAAAAATTAAAAAAATAGCAAAATAAAACTCCTAACAGCACAATAACAGCCTTTCGGCAACAATAAGGATTGTACAAAACAGACAACCGACAGCCCCTCATAGCAACTGAACCATAACAATTGAAGAAGTTCTCGGATTCCTATTGGTGGCGGAAAACGCATCAGTTCCTAGCGCATCTACTTTAACCACGCGGAAAACGTTAAAAACAACAAAATATATTTTTTAATTCCTGAATTACTGAGAAAAAAGTTTTATTTTAAAAAAATTACAAATATCGGTGGCGCGTAAACACATTCAGCGGTTTTTAGCCCAACAATATCGTACAAACTAATTGGAGAACGCTGGAAAAATTTTGTAATTTATGTTCATCTTCTTCTACTAATTATTATTACTATTATTCTAACGCTCATATCTTAAAATCAATATTTTTTCACCCTTTACGCGGCGATTTAGGCCGGCGAAACTACCTCAATTAGAATTAAAGAACGTGCGTAAATGTTTTCATCAATGTTCATCTTCTTCTTATTATTATTTTTAATTTCAAAAAATATAATGTAATTTTTGGTTGTGCACAAACGCCACACGACGATTTAGCCCCACTGTACCACACCAAACATAATTAAACAACGTGGGAAAATTTTGTAATTTATGTTCTTTTTCTCCTTATTATTAATATATTTTTTAAACGCTTATGTCTTAAAACCGATATTTCTCCGTCGATCAGAAATAAACATGGGCTTTTTAAAAACGAATGAAAATCGCGTAATAATTTTCTTAGGGCCACTTTTTTTATTGTCTTAATTCAAAATTGAAATTGTTGACAACAAAATTTAAATTTATATTAAGAACTAAACACTATTAGAACTTTTTGTTATTGCGTAACTCTCTCTTAATTTTGTTTGCGATAAGTCGTGTACAAATAAATCAGCCTTGGTAAAAATTACTATGTTGTTTGTAGACTTTTACAAAAACACTATTGTTTATAAAGCCTCATTTTCTCATATAGTACATCGGTCGATTTGGCCTAGTGGTTAGAGTCCGTACTTGCATTCAAAGGTGTAAGGTCCAATTCCCGCTGGAGACAATTTTTTTCCAGAACAGTTTGTAAAATTTACAAACAAGTTTCTTTTCCCATTAGAAGGTCACGTTTTTTTAAAATATACAAATGTTTCAGTGAAAAAAGTGCAAACAATTGCGCAATAATTTTTTTAGGAGCCACTTTTTTCAGTGTTTAATGACAACATAATATTAAATTCGTATTAATAATCGAGCACTATTAGAAATTTCTATTCTTGCATAGCTAAGACTTTAACTTTTTTATAATTAATTTAAAAATTCAATTTATCAACCATAAATAAAGAATAAAGAATGAAGAATGTTGGCAAAGTTTTTCACATAATGTTAACCAAAAATAGGTTTTCTATTGATAATATTAAAACAAAAACATTATATCTCAGCAACAAATTGATTATAAACATTTGTCATTCAGCAGCTAATACTATACTTTATTAGGTTACTTTACTTCTTTAATTTAATTTTAAAAAGTGGTAGACTAGCCTTGAAAAATGCTCCAAGAATAGAGCAGGAAAAAGAGGCGATTTCTCCTCGGGCGTGAGTTTAGACAGAAAAGATGTGGACTAAAGGTAAACCAACGTGGCTGCAACAGTTGTTCATTAGTTTCAAAAATGCCCCCCATTAAGTAACCACTTAAATCACGAGAATCTGACGTCATTTTATCAAACAAAAAACTCGGTATTAAATCGACTCTCATTAGCTGATAAAGTGACGTCAGATTCTCGTGATTTGAATGGTTACTTAATGGGGGGCATTTTTCAATCCAACGAACAACTGTTGCAGCCACGTTGGGTTTACCTTTAGTCTGAGATGGACATTATGTGGACAATAAGAATTTTGCATTTGGTTTGGGCAGCTGCTCACTGAATAAAAATTTCTACCATATGATAATGATTTGTTTATACATTGATCTAATCACACAGCACTGTTGCATTTTTTTTAGTTTGATGAAATGTCAATTGAAAAAATCATACTAACAGCAATCTTTACAAGCGCGAAATCGTCGGTATTAAATTATTAAATTAAAAAATATTAAAAAATAATAATGAGCGTTGGTGGTGCGGGAGCGCCACGCGCTGGTAATCATCGGTGGTGCGGGGTGCCACACTGCAATTTAACCCACCGCACAGCGCCAACTATACTTAAAGAACGTGAGTAAATTTTGTAATTTATGTTCATCATCTTCTTCTTATTATTATTTTTACTTTAAAATTATAATTGCAATCAATGGCGCACGGCATCGCGCCAACTATATTTAGAGAAAGTACGTTAACTTTGTCTGGAGCGCCACTGCACCGCACTAACTATAATTAAACAACGTGGGTAAATTTTGTAATTTAAATTCATCTTTTTCTTTTTATTATTTTTTATTTAAATAGTATATCTCGGCAACGGAATGATTATAAACATATGTCATTGCGCAGCTAAAACTATAGTTTATTAGGCTATTTTTTAATTTAATTCAAAAAAGTGGTAGACTAGCCTTGAAAAATGCTCTAAGAATAGAGCAGGAAAAAGTGGCGATTTTTCCCCGGGCGTATGTTTAGGCAGAAAAGATGTGGACTAGGCTGAGATGAACATTATGTGGACTATAGGAAATTTGCATTTGGTTTGGGCAGCTGCTCACTAAATAAAAATTTCTACCATATGATAATGATTTGTTTATACATTGATCTAATCACACAGCACTGTTGCATTTTTTTTAGTTTGATGAAATGTCAATTGAAAAAATCATACTAACAGCAATCTTTACAAGCGCGAAATCGCCATTTTTTTAAATTTATAGTTGTTTCTTATACATACAAATATAACCTTCTAATTGAAAAAGTGACGATTTCGCGCTTGTCAAAGATTGCTGTGAGTATGATTTTTTCAATTAACATTTATCAGACTAAAAAAATGCAACAGTGCTGTGTAATTAGTTTAACGTATAAATGAATATTATTATATAGTAGAAATTTTTATTCAGTGGGCAGCTGGTTAAATCAAATACAAATTCTTATGGTGTAAATAATGTCCATCTCAGACTAGTCCAATCTTTTCTGTCTAAACTCATGCCCGGGGAGTAATCGCCCTTTATCCTGCTCTATTCTTGGAGCATTTTTCAATTTATAGTTGTTTTTTACACATATAAATGTAACTTTTAATTGAAAAAGTGGCGATTTCGCACTTGTCAAAGATTGCTGTGAGTATGATTTTTTAGTGGACATTTCATCAGACCACAGAAAAATGCAACAGTGCTTTGTAATTAGCTCAACGTGTAAACAAATCATTATCATTTGGTACAATTTTTGTTCAGTGGGTAGCTGGTATATATATATATATATATATATTATATATATATATATATATATATATATATTATATATATATATATATATATATATATATATGTTGAGTATTTTTCGCGTAGTTTTTCAGCCAATAAATTAGAGTGATTCGAGAGTTCTCAATACACTTTACAGGCAGACCTTAATTTCATATAAGATTTAAGGAAAAACACAAGCATGAAAAAAAAATTTGAATGGGCAACTATTTTAAAATTTTAGCGCAAGAAAATTTCACTTTATTTCATAAGGGTATATTTTTGTGTATACAAGTTTTGCTGCGCCACAAAAATTAATATATGTCTGCAGCAGTACAGCGCGAATTTTAATGCGTGTGTTAGCTTGTAATACGCGTCAGACTTGTTTATATTTCCGACATTTAGTGCATCCAGGAAGCCAGGCATCTTCTTATTCTAACTGAACCCAGAGTAAAATAAAGATTAAAATTAAATTAATTTAATGATTATTACACGTATACATAATTAAACTGAACAAATAAATTATTGAACAAATAAATTAATGCCTAAAAATTAAACTGAACAAATAAATTAATGATAGTAATCGTGCAACCACTTTAACGCCAATTTTCTGTTTGTAAGTTATGAAATCTTAAGGCTGGTTTATACTCAAGCCAAAAGCCCAAAGGACGTTTTATTTTGTAAGTTACTACTTCGTTCAGTTACGTATTATACTACTAATCAGGAGA
>JASAMX010018554.1:0-44401 GCA_030248175.1 Microlaimidae sp. YZB2_3 | reverse complement strand
AATCATCCACTTAGACCTTTCCTTTTTGCTATTTTTTGCCCAGACTGAAACCTTCAGTCCCATCTTAATTTTCAAACCCACCACGCTAACGTTTTACAGGAGTTGCTTATATTTTCCAACGTTAGCCGGTGTGAACATAAATCTCGTCCAGCAATATGGGATTCTTCTAGTCAGCAGCAGGTAACATCTTGAAGGCTGATGAACCAATCAGCTAAATTATTGTAATTTCTTTTTGTAATTTACTGAGTTAACGTTTCACGGGAGTTGCTTATTTACAATAATGTTAAATTTGGGGCTGAATTAATTCATCCATTTCTTTTGCAATTCAACAATATCCCAAACTTTTTAAAGACAGGCTACCCTTCCGGTCATATTTCCCCTTTCCACGCCGAGTTCTCTTTTGACCTAGTGGTTGGCAGAGTGTGTTGCACATTTCCCCTCATTCATAAATAAAAACTTGACTGTGATATAATCCCTACTGAGGACACGCCTCTTGATTAATTTATATTTTTAAATAATGTAACCGTTATCGTAGCAAGTGCAGCAGTGCCTTTGTGTACCAGGGAACAGGCTCTATAAATACCAGCTAGACCCCTTTTCACCCGTTACATATTGGATCGTATCCAGGGCTTGTAAAAATATACTTTTTACCCCCATGACTCCTTATACCAAAAATTTTTCTTCATATATTAACCTTCTTGGTACTGCTGTATTTCTTTTTCACTTTTTTTTTCTTCTGAAAAAAAATTCTTTTTTATGATAGCTGACTTAAGGTAACTCTAGCGTAGGATTGCTATTGTTATATATATATATATATATATATATATATATATATATATATATATGTATATATATATATATATATATATATATATATATATATATATATATATATATATATATATATATATATATATATATTATATTGTGCATATTTACGTGTCATTCTCCCCTTCCAATTCCCCCAGAACTATTGTTTTGTTGAGGCAAGAGTTACACAAAGAAATTTTTTTTTAATAAATAAATTGAATTTAGGTTAAAAGCGACTATGATGCAACGGTCACCACCACTTCCACAAAAAACTCAAACACAGGAGACACAGGAGTTGCAAGAAGAGGTTGGGTGGGTGACCTTGAACTCAATCCGTCAGCAGGTAGGGAGGATATATATCAAAATGTTTTAGATACACAACCGGATAAAGTAACATATAACTTTCAGAATCTCAGCGCAGCAACCCGCTGGCGCACCAAAAAACAAGAAGGAGGATGGGTTACCCAAGTGTATATGGACCAATAACTATTAGAGTTGACGTAACAGCCAGAACGGGTCGTTCATTGGCTGAGAAAGGGCACCGGCAGACGCATCCCTCTCTATCACAAAACAAACAAAAATTAGATGGAAAAAAGGAGCGTTAGGTTACAGAGTTGCTCCACGCGGGATGTTAGGTATGTGAACGACTGGAGCCACTGCGTCTCCTCAACAACCTGTAACCTCCAACGATTGTAAACGCCATTATTCAGGAGATAAGTCTTCAATCAAAGCTAAGTCTACAACTAAAACTAAAACTAAAAGTCCAAAATCTGCTATAAAAAAAGCAACTAAAAGATAAAGGCGTATGGAAGCGAATTGTTAGTACAAAAATTCCAATAATTGTCTCCCCACCCTTACCTGCCTCATTCTATCCAGATGAGGATCGGCCATCAAATGCGCCACCCACTAGGAGGGACCACTTCCAACCCCAAACCAGGAGGGCTTTTTTGGACAGCAAAGGGTCGCCTCCAAAAAAACAAGCAAAACCAGGGGTACCGTTACGGGATTTACCTGAAAGGCAACTACCCTCTTTTCTTAAACCCGGGGGAAGTTTATTGGCTCCAGTATCATTGCATCCGTATGACACACCACCAGTCAAACAAAATCCACCTGTAGTCGATCTCACACAACTGGACTATGACAGTCGCATAATTGTGCCAAGGATTATTCCTGCGCAATGGGAAACACGTCCATTGTGTAAGCAGTCATTTTTGGTTACACTATTACAAATTCTAATTTTCAATGTTTAGATAGTCCCAGTTGGTGGTTTCGAATTAATCACCACAAATTTTTCAATATTAAAATGTGGTTAGCAACAACATGCATTGGTTTATTTCTACTCACTTTTTATATAAAAAATACACTCAAAAAGTCACAAATAACTTTGAATGAATCACACACACACACAATTCCAAAAAAACCCAACAGCATTAATTTTACAACCGACTCTGACTTCCTTATCTGCCTGCCAATATTACAAATGCTTAGCGACAATTGGCATTGAAGGTCATCATGTAAGAGCTTTGTTTGACACAGGTGCTTGTATTTCTATCATTAACGAAAGCATGACCATAATGTCATCATCAATTGTTCAATTTTTAAGATGTAAGAATCAGCTACAGCGTTGTCAGGAGAGGAAAAAGACTAGTCGCAGCTGGTAAAGTTCAGTTACAAATTGGTGGACTAGGTCTTTATGAAAAGGTCTTTATTCAACCTACTAGCCCAGTTCCACTTCTTCTAGGAACATCTGTTTTCACACAGATAGGTTGCGTGGCCTTTGACTTTGCAAAAGATTTCATTGAGCTCAGCAATGGCACTTGTATCTCAATGAATCCAACATTGGTATACTCGTCACATAATATCTCTATCAATGCTCTTGACACAACTGTCATTCCAGCACGACACAAGAAATTATTGTGGGCCAAGGTTAACGCCCCAAATGCCATATAATGTCAATTTTCTAATTGATTCAGCTCTTTTGTCTTTTATAAGGACAGGTCTTCTTGTTGCAAGAATCATTACTAAGAATCGGGATGGTTGTGCCCTGATCGAGCTACTTAACCCTACTACATCGCCAATAACGCTGCATAAAATTGCACCTATCACAGAGGCAAATGTTATAAATTCCAAGCTAGTTTCAGATGTCCTAGTAAGACCCGAGGATCAATCTAATCCGAATGTTATTTGGTTTTCTGCACAACCGACTACAAATCATGAAAGACCAGCAGACTTTGATCCTGTAAAACAAGTCAGTTTCAAAAATATTAAACTTACTGAGAATCAAAAAATATGACTAGCTAAAGTTTTAAGAACCAATAGTGATGTCTTCTCATCAGGACCCTATGATACAGGCAGAACTTCTTTGTTATGCCATGAAGTAGAGGTTGGTGATAATTCACCTTGTCAACAGAAACCATATAGAGTTCCTGAAAGCCAAAAGAAAATAATCTATAATGAGATCAAAACAATGTTAGATAAAGGAGTCATTAAAGAATTAAAAAGCCCCTATGCTAGTTTGATAGTGATCGTTAGAAAAAAAGACGGAACAAATGGATCCTGACTTGTAATGCACCTTCTATGTTCCAACGGCTCATGAAGCTAGTTCTTACAGGTCTCCGTTGGCAATCTTGCCTAGTCTACATTGATGATATCATTGTATTTTCCAAAACTTTCGACGCTCATCTCAGGGATTTTTCTACAGTTTTCAGTCGCCTTTAAAACGCTAAACTAAAATTAAAACCAAAAAAATGTAATTTCAGCAGCAAATCTGTAGAATTTCTAGGTCATATAGTGAGTAAAGATGGTACTAAACCGAATCCCAAAAAAATCGCATGTGTTAAGGACTTCAAGGTCCCGCGCACACAAAGAGAAGTTTATTCCTTTTATGGATGGGCCAACTTCTATCGCCGGTTCATTAAGAATTTTGCCCAAATAGCTAGTCCCTTGTATGCCTTAATGGGAAAAAACAAGCTATTCTAATGGAAACCAGAGTGCTAAAAGGCATTTGACGTGCTCAAAGAAAAGCTTTGTTCCTCTGATATCTTTGCCTTCCCAGATTTTTGAAGCTCTTTTTCATGGCTACCAATGCTTCTAACACAGGCATCGGCACAGTACTTTCACAGGTGCTGAAGATGGGGAGCGTCCCATTGCGTACGCTAGCCGAAATTTTAGCTCTGCTGAGAGGAATTACGCCACAATTGAACGCAAAGCTCTAGCTATTGTATGGGCAGTCAAACACTTTAAACCCTACTTATGGGGACATTAATTTACAATTACCACAGATCACGCACCACTAAAATACATCTTTACATCGGGCAGATGTACCTCGGAACGTCTGAAACGATGGGCATACCAACTCACAGAATACAACCTAGACAACATCGAGTACAAAACGGGAAAGAGCCATGGGAATGCTGAAGCACTATTGAGGATCCCTTCTCCAGTTGGTGCTGAAGTTGACCGGTATACTCCTTTCCAAAACAAAGGTAATCAAACCATCGCTTAAAAACCAATATTATGCATTAATGACATAGCGATAGGTACCAAAGCAACAGATCTTCTACCTCCAAATCAAGGTAATCTGGTCATTGTCAAAGTTTCTGACATTGACTTGGAAAACCTTGATTCTGTTTCTCTAGGTCTTCTAACGACTCCTGATGACGACACTTCTTTGCTCATGACAGAACAAAAAACAGATTCTCAGTTCCAAAACATCCACAAATATCTTGACACAAAAGAACTTCCTAAGAAACATACTGATCAAAAGAAAATAATTCCTTGGTCCAAAAATTTTTTTCTTTCAGATAGCGTTCTCATGCATGCCATTGGTCAACAACGACGTCGTAGTCCACAGTTTACAGGTGAAATTGTATTACCCCAAGGACCACATCTAATTGAAGCTCTACGTTCTGCACACAACGATATCCTATCTGCTAATCTAGGTACACATCGTACATTAGCAAATCTTCTTCTTCATTTCTTCTGGCCAAAAATGAGCGACAACGTAAATAAATATGTAAAATCATGTGAAGCTTGTCAAAGACAAAAGTCAAATGCCCAAGCAACCCAACCGGAGATGGTGCCTATAACCGTAGGAAACATTTTTGATTGGATCGCTATGGACATTCTGGGTCCTTTAACACAAACCAAAAGAGGCAACAAATACATATTAGTAGTCACAGAATACTTAACTCGTTATGCTATGTGTTTTGCTATGCCTGACCAAAAGGCCAAAACCATAGTTAAGGTTGTTCTGAAAAAAGTACTAACTACACATGGTTGTCCAGCAATAACGAGGAAAGGAAACCGCAACTAAAGATACCAAGGCCATATGCTTCGGACTTTAAAATCGATTGGGAAGGAAAACCAGAGAAACCAGAATACCTACAGAAAGAAAGGCGAAAAGGTATCTTTCCTGCAGAATGGCATAATGGGTGCAGACGCATAGAATTGAACGCCACAGAACATGGCATTGACGTACCAAACATCAAGCCGGTAAAATACTAGCACCACTTAAATTTCCAAAAACCCATTCTAAATCACAAGATGAGCCTCCTCAACCACCTACAATAATGGATGAGATACTTGAAGGCATGTATACGACGATGTAGGTTCCTCGCTGTTGTCAAACGCATTTCTCTAAATTAATAAGCAAAAATTAGTCAAAACATAAGCATACAATAATAACAATATACATCACTGCACGCATAGATAAAATTATTAAATACAGAAATAAAATTAAATAACCGCCTAAACAGCCGCGTTGCTATGTGAACACTGGAAATCGCAATGTGAAATAAACATTGAAAAGGTATAATTTATTGAGTAAGGTTATTCCTGGTTCTGATCAGCCCATTTCAAACAAATACAACTTAATAGGCCCTGAGAAAAAGTTTTTGAATGCATGCACGAAAAAGTCGAAAAATTATAAAAAAAGAAAAATTGTTAAAAATAAAACGTACTATAAGCGCGCTAGAGTGGTATTGGCCAACCACACAAAAATTGTGGTATAAAAAAGCGTATAAATGTCATATAGCGCGACGCGGGTCCCATATTATGGGTTTTGCTTTTTAATTCGGTGACAGTTGTATATTGCCTACCGTGTCAGATCAAGATCCACAAGTCGGCAAGCTATATATAGGTTAGCATATTTTTATTTGAGTTACTATTTTTTTATTGATTTGCTTATGAGATGCTGACGCTGCGATTGGTAGCCAATCTAGGTAGAGACTGTTTTTGTGTTGAAAAGGAGTTTGTTGGCTAAACTTCCTCCTTTTTATTGAGCTAGGTTAAATAATTGACGACATAAAAGATAACTTAAAATGGCGGAATGGCTCCCATTTGTCAGTAGCCAGCTCAGGTATATTTAGGGATTAATTGCACGTTTGAGTATATATAAGGTATTAATTTTTAAGTTAGGCTGAGCAACCCTTGGCAAAGGTAATTGTCAATAATTACCTTCGCACCTAAAATAATTAATTTATTTAATAATTATTTTTCTGTAAAACATCACAAATTTTCTGAAAAATACATGATCTAAAAAAATAACCAAAAATCATGCTGCTAATTCCCTCTTTTTTGCATTTTCTTGTGTTGGTGCCAGTAGCACTTTATTTTTAATGCCAAACTGGTTAAGGCAAAAAGCCTTCATTTTTAATTTCCAAAACTTATATTTTTCTTTGTAACGTTACCGTATTTAAAATGCCGTTACTCCCCACAACACGGTTAGTTTTTCTGTTGTAATCCTAGTTATAAATCACTCTTGTCTAAAGTGGAGTAAACAAACCATCCACGCGTAAATCAATTCATCTGCCGCATCCAAACCCGTTCATAAACTTCATAACCATTATTAACACAAACACACGTTATTTACAAGTCCTGTGTAACACAAACCAAGCTCAGCTAAGTCCAACTTTATTGCCTAAACCTCTATTTAATCATACAGTTTTTTAACTCTAATATTTTTAATGTTCCAATCAATTTCCTTATCAACTTGTCAGTCAGTCCGACCGGTTCATCAGTTGATTGATTAAAGCTCCCATATTACATAGCAACTCCTGTGTATAACTTTTTGTAGTGCCAAACCCCTACGTTTGGCCCTACTTTTGCAAAATCTCTTCTAACACTCACAGGCCCTCTGAGGCTGAGTTATACACAGTAGTTGTGTCGTGGTTTGCTAACTGATCATCGCAGTTCAGTGAGGAAATCCTATCAATTTTGTAAAATAAATCTAATCTTATAAGTCTAATTTTTCAACCCGTTGTGTCAAGTTTTCAATTCTAAAACTAAGAACCTCACAGAGACGACCAGTTAACGGATCACAGCAACAGAGACGTGGCACGTAAAAAAAACGACAATACTTGAAGGACTGTCTCAACAGTTTGGTTTAACTCGCTATCTTCCACCAACCTGTTTAGCTAATAATACACTGCATAACTATATCCAACTCATTCACATCTCACGGATTTTCGTCGTCCACTTAGACATTTCCTTTTTGTCATTTTTTGTCTGGACTGAAACGTTCAGTCCTGTCTTAATTTTCAAACCCACCGCGCTAATGTTTCACAGGAGTTCCTTATATTTTCAAACGTTAGCTGGTGTGAACATAAATCTTGTCCAGCAATATGGGATTACGCTAGTCAGGCGCGGGTAACTTTTTGAAGGCTGATGAACCAATCACCTAAATTATTGTAATTTCTTTTTGTAACTCATTGAGTTAACGTTTCATGGGAGTTGCTTATTTACAATAACGTTAACTCGGGGCTGAATTCATTCATCCGATTCTTTTCCAATTCATTGATATTCCAAATTTTTTGAAGACTGGAAACCCTTCCAGTCATATTTCCCATTTCCACGCGGAGTTCTCTTCTTACCTAGCGGTTGGCAGAGTGTGTTGCACATTTCCCTTCATTCATAAATAAAAACTCGAATGTGCTATAATCCCTACCGAGGCCACGCCTCTTGATTAATTTATATTTTTAAATAAAGTAACCGTTATCGTAGCAAGTGCAGCGGTGCCTTTGTGTACTGGGGAAGAAGCTCTATAAATACCGGCTAGACTCCTTTTTACCCGTTACAAATGCAATTTAATAATCAAAAACTTCATAAATAGTTTTAAAAAATACTAATTGAATGAAGTTTTTAAAGATCATTTTACACACAATTTATACAATGGCTTTTTAATGAAAACAATAATAATGTTTAAAGCTTACTCCAAAGGTCTGGAGCTTTGAAACCCTCAGTTTGCAAAAAACTAAAGAATTAATATTAAACAATCATGAGTGGAATGAGAACGCTAAGAAGTTATTAAATTACTGTTTTTTCTAAAACATACTCCTATGAAAATATGAAGCGAATAGCACAGTTTTTTTGCTGTTATTTTTTATTTAAACTGTTTTCATCGATTCTTGATTAAAATAATTGATTTTTTGATAAAATCTTTGGAAAAAATAACTTCTGCAAAAATGGTTTTCATTAGTCAAAACGTAAAAAAATATCTTCTTGCCTTTTTTAGTCCAATTAAGCTGAGGGAATTCACTTGAACACATGTTGATCATTTAAAACAAGACAAACAAAATGTGCTTTTAAAACCCAAAAACATAAAATTGTTAAATTTTTCATGTATGAAATTTTATGCAATTACAATTAAGTATAGAGTCGTGAGTAAAAATAATCCAACAACGGATCTTTGGAAGTCTTGAAAACCCCATCATTGCACAGTAAACTTTATTTTTCTAAGCAAAAAATAAGCTAAACTTTATCATAATATTTAAATAAAAGTGTGCTTTAAAAAATACCGAATAATTTACTTTTAGAAAATGCAAGCAATTGTTTTTCAAAAAATATTTTACTAAAATGTTTTTGCAAGGTTAGGGTAGTGCATTTAATTTCGGCATTTTTTCGTTTTTCCAATGTAACTTTTCACTGTATGGCCTGATTTTTATGTTTGATAGCTCATTTTAAAGCTTTTACGATACTGCGTTGCGTCATAAAAAATTCACTGTACGAAAGTTGTTTTTTTACTTAATTAAATCAGTTTTTAAAAAAAATGGAAAATTGCCGAAATTAAATGTATGCATTTAATTTCGGCACTTTACAAACAATCGATTGTTTCTTAGTCAAAAAATCATCATTTTCAAAAATTTAAAAACCTATCATTATCTCCAGACAGTTTTCTTTAATTTTAGCTTTTACTTGTTGTTCAACGTGTAACTGGCAAAAAGTTACAGCTAAAATGCTAAATGGTATTAAAATGAGGAAAATTTGGAAAAAAATTGCATTTAATTTCGGCACTTTTTAAAAAGACCCCATTAATCGAGTTTAAGTGCAGTGATATGACTCTTACACATTTCAACGTTGTCTTTTAACTATTTACAACTACAATTTACCACCCGACCACTAAATTCAACCCGTTTTTACCTACAGAAATAGTGTGCCGAAATTACACTATTTTATTTTATAACAATTGCTCACCACAGACGCAACCTAGAACCACGGGGACTAAAAATTCGGAAAATAGACTAAATTTTACCAGGACAGTTTAATTTTTAAACCAATTTATTGCGTAATCATGAAATGTCCATGTTCTAAAAACGAGTAACATTTTTTTAAAATTATAAATCACACAATTTCACATGAAAATATCATAACATAACAAATAAAAAGCTCACGACAGTCATCTACATATAATTAGCTCTCATTTGAGCTATCAAACGTCGTATTCCGTCCAGGATTACCAAAGATATAGTCCAAAATCAAAAATGCCCAATTGGGAAAAGTGCCGAAATTAAATGCACTACCCTATTAATAGCAGAATTATTTCAATTATTTTTGCAGTTATTTTTTCCAAAGACATTATTAAGATTTTTTCTACACACCACTAAAAATAACCACAAAAATGTTTTGACAGCACAATCAAAGCATAACAGCAACCCCAATGTTTATTATCTTTGAAGTCGTCTCATAGCTTCTCAGCATTTTTAAAGATAATTATTATTTTAAAAAGATGCACGAAAATATAGGCAAATAACACAAAAATGTTTTAATGTTATAAAATTATTATTATTTTGTTATTTCTTCTCAATAATTTTTTTTATAATCCTACTTTTTATAAGTCAGTCAAACAAGCTAAATGATTTTTAAGTAAAACAAACTATTGTTATGCAATAAATTTATCCCGCTTTATGCGGGAAAGTTTTTTTTTTGCTCGTCAGTACCCTCGTGTCCCGTTCCTCATCGCGGTTAACTTTACGCAGCATCTAGGTCATACCTAGCTGGTACGTGCTACACTGTATGCGGTGTTAACATTTGCATAATTACTAGTGTAGAGTGGGTAGTGCATTTAATTTTGGTACTTTTCCAAATTGGGCATTTTTGATTTTGGACTATATCTTTGGTAATACTAGACGGAATACGACATTTGATAGCTCAAATGAGAGCTAATTATATGTAGATGACTGTCGTGAGCTTTTTATTTGTTATGTTATTATATTTTCATGTGAAATTGTGTGATTTATAAAAAATAGAATTGTTACTCGAATCATTTTTAGAACATGGGCATTTCATGATTAGGCAATAAATTGGTTTAAAAATTAAACTTTCCTGGTAAAATTTAGTCTATTTTGGGAATTTCTAGTCTCCGTGATTCTACGTTGCGTCTGTGGTGAGCTATCGTTATAAAATAAAATCGTGTAATTTTGGCACACATATTGCTGTCTGCTGCTAAAACCAGAGCATCAATAACCGTTAAAAAATAATATTTAGGTTCTAATTTTACCTGAGTTTCGTTGGAAGTTTTGTTCTTTTGTTACTTTTAAATTTTTAGAACTGCTGAAATTAAATACACTTTTTTCCCAAATTACAAAAAAATAACAATTTGTTTTCAGTCATTTCAATCGATAGTTTAGGTAAAAACGGGTTGAATTAAGTGGTCGGGTGTTAAATTGTAGTTGTAAATAGTTAAAAGACAACGTTGAAATGTGTAGGGGTCATAGCACTGCACTTAAACTCGATTAAGTGGGTTATTTTAAAAAGTGCCAAAATTAAATGCACTTTTTTTCCCAAATTACAAAAAATAACAATTTGTTTTTGGTCGTTTCGAGCAATATTTTTGGTGACATGGGGTAAAACTATGGTTTTAGAATATAGTTTTTTATACCACATCTTGTAAACGCAAATATAAATTGTAAAACACTTATTGCACACGGTTTTTGATGATTAATTGGTTGTAATCTAAAAAAGTGCGAAATTAAATGCACCTTTTTCCATAACAACAAAAAATATTTCAAATTCTGAGAATTTCTCTCCAATTTATTTGTTCCCAATTCTGAAATTATGTATACTCTTAAGCACTAGGCTGCTAAAGCGCTTTAAACAAATATTAAAGTGCATAACACAAACTACAATTGGTTTTAGGCGTCTTATTTTTTCATTGAAGTTTGGGAGAAAATTGCCCAAAATTAAATGGTTTTTGATACACTACTTCTAAACATCATATCTGTTGTGTTTTCAGTGGCGATGTACACAAAAGGATTCCACAACAGTAGTTTATTTGCTAACAGGGACAGATAAACAGCAGCAGTAGCAAGTAGCACAAGGCAAAGCAGCAGTATAGTACAGGCAGTATATAGCCAGAGCAGTAATGGCAAAGCACAAAGAAGGGCAAATATACACAATAATTAGGAGCTAACAGGCTCCATTTATATACCAGCAAAGCATGCTTCCAGAAGTTTCTAGATTTGTTCTTAGCCAATGAGCATTAGGTAATATGACCTCACTTTCCACAATGTTCTAGAAGGTTTTACATACAATCTTAGGAAAACATTTTACTTATATACTCAAACTAAATTTGAAACATAAAGTCACTGAGTTTCCTGAATATACATAACAGCTATACCTAGGGACACATGGCATGCATAGGTACATTAGCAACCTAAAAAGCACTCACTTAGCCTATATCTATTAGGTTTTATCACTGTAGTTTATATCAAAATATTAGCAGTTTGTAAAGTACCTTAACAATATCTTTGCAAATTCTTTATGAAAATGAACGAAATTTTATATGCCTGAGCTCCACGCCGTGAGGCGTGAGTTTAAATAATTTCCATGTTTCCATGCTTATTTTTAACCCAATTTAACGTCTTTAAAAATACCCGTAATTTTGTGTCGATTTCGCTCATTTTGATATCATTTGGCATTTTAGCTGTAACTTTTTGCCAGTTACATGTTGAACAACAAGTAGAAGCTTAAATTAAAGAAAACTGTCTGGAGATAATGATAGACTGTTAAATTTTTGAAAATGATGATTTTTGACTGGGAAACAATCGATTATTTGTAAAGAGCCGAAATTAAATGCATACATTTAATTTCGGCAATTTTTCATTTTTTTTAAAAACTGATTTAATTAAGTAAAAAACTTTCTTTCAGTGAAACTTTTATGACGCAACGCAGTATCGTAAAAGCTTCAAAATGAGCTATTAAACAAGAAAATCGGGCCATACAGTAAAAAGTTACATTGGAAAAACGAAAAAGTGCCAAAATTAAATGCACTACCCTATACCAGCTTTAACGGTTTTAATTTGCTTCCTTACTGCACAGCAATTATTCAGTTTCTGACACTTTCACTTGCATCAGTATTGTGGACATCATGTTTTGTCCAAAAATATTTTTTTGAAAACTGAAAAACTTTTTTTTATTTCTTAACTGCCTTAAATTATGTTTAAATAAATATTAACTGATGAAGAACCAGGATGTTATAAAAGCAAAGTTATTGTAACTTCAGTTTTCACCATTTTGTAACCGCCAAAAATAGCTCACAAGTGTTTTTGTCCATAAAATTTTTAATAAACATAATAGTAAATTAGTTAGTAGAAGATTGGCGCGTTTCCAACTTTTCTTTGGGTGATAAAACCAAAACACATTTCGTCGTAACTACGGAAAAAAAGCCACATCATAATAAAATACACGTGACTGTGAATTATTTTGTTGTTAATATACTGCTGTTTGAAATTTAACATGAGTCGCAGTCGGATATTTTATACGAATTGTGGCTCATTTTGCGGTAGTAACGATGATTTCTCACGGTTACTTCCAGGGTGCGAAAACCGCCGGTCGAGTATGAAAAAAAAATTAAAATGGTATACGCCGTTTCATTCAAATATACGGTAGCAGTTATTCAAGCTCATAACAGACGAAAAATAAACCGGGCCTACGTTTGCAATCACGAGTAATTAACGGAGCGCCTTAATTAGGACATTAAGTGCCTTAACTAGTTAGGACAGTAAATGTGTCTGAACAATATATAAAGTTACATATTTTTCCTTTATTTTTATATTATAAATTTTATGATTTAACCCAGATTAAATCGTCAATGCATCTGTATGTAATTTAATTATTTTGTCTGCAACTCAATTATTAAAAAAAACAATTGTAATACTCGACACGAGAGTATTGAAACTACTGGATACCTGGGTAATTAACACTAGAATATTGGGCTAAACTATCGCGTTCAGTGAAAATCAGGCGTTAAAATTGCAGAAATTATTCTTTTATGGCGCAGAAAATAGTTATAGATAGCGAAATCACCTTTCAGAAATAAAGTATGGATTCCGCAAAATTGTTTACCCGCAGGACATGATTTTTATTTGAAGTGCAAAGATAATTAATTACGAAAGTCTTTTTTAATTAAAAGTTACCTTTTTTCTTGCTTATGTATCTAGTACAATGTACAGATAAAAAACTAAATCGATGAAACTTTTATAAAACATTGTATCATTATTTGTTTTTACCAAATTAACATAAATTTGTTTGAAGACCATTTTTTGTATGATTCATTTCATTGTATCCTAATAATGTTTGAAAGTTTGAGGTTTTAATGTTTGAAGCTCCGGAACTTGATCCCGAAATTGTCTTAAAATTAATATTCTTTTTTCGAAAGTGAACTGTCACAAACATAAACTCAAAAAAGTTTTAGCTGACATTAAACTAAAAATATTTACCCACAATTATTATTCTGACTTTCATTGACTAATAACTCTTAGCAATAAGTTTAAGCCAATTCAGTAAAAAATTTTTTTTAACTTTCAATTCAAGGGCCCCTTGGGTAAAAATGCGTTGTTCACCATAAAGATGTCCATGTTAAATCTTTTTAATTTCACCCTTTTACGACGTTCCTTAAACTATAAGTTTTCTAATGATCTTATTTAGCCTAATTCTTATTGTGGTTGGTGAGACGGGTTCAACCCCTCTTTAATAAAAAAATTCTTGTCCAGCATAATGTCAAAGTTGACTTTTCCAAAGAACATTATATTCTGATTCTCCATTAATTAAAACTCTTGTCAATATGTTTAAGCCAATTTAGAGACAATATATATTTTAAATTTAAAAAATGTATAAAAGGGTCTTCTTTGGCGAAAAGTGTTGGTCAGTATGACGATGCTCATGTAAATTTTTTATAAATTCTATAAAGTTTAATTTTAATTTTTTAATTACAAACAAATTGGGACTATATGAAATTATGTCGGAAGAGGGTTCCGACATAATTTCATTTAGCCCAATTTTTTTGTAATTGGGGAGGAGGTTCTATAATTTTTAGTACAAAATATTGTCCAGCACACACACACACACACACACACACACACACACACACACACACACACACACACACACACACACACACACACACACACACACACACACACACACACACACACACACACACACACACACACACACACACACACACACACACACACACACACACACACACACACACACACACACACACACACACACACACACACACACACACACACACACACACACACACACACACACACACACACACACACACACACACACACACACACACACACACACACACACACACACACACACACACACACACACACACACACACACACACACACACACACACACACACACACACACACACACACACACACACACACACACACACACACACACACACACACACACACACACACACACACACACACACACACACACACACACACACACACACACACACACACACACACACACACACACACACACACACACACACACACACACACACACACACACACACACACACACACACACACACACACACACACACACACACACACACACACACACACACACACACACACACACACACACACACACACACACACACACACACACACACACACACACACACACACACACACACACACACACACACACACACACACACACACACACACACACACACACACACACACACACACACACACACACACACACACACACACACACACACACACACACACACACACACACACACACACACACACACACACACACACACACATTACGTCTATTTATATATAGATATTATAACAAATAGGGTAGTGCATTTAATTTCGGCACTTTTCCCAATTGATCATTTTTGATTTTGGACTATATCTTTGGTAATCCTGGACGGAATACAACGTTTGATAGCTCAAATGAGAGCTAATTTTATGTAGTTGACTGTCGTAAGCTTTTTATTTGTTATGTTATGATATCTTCATGTTAAATTATGTGATTTATAAAAAATAAATTTGTTACTCGTTTTTAGAACATGGGCATTTCATGATTACCCAATAAATTGGTTTAAAAATTAAACTGTCCTGGTAAAATTCAGTCTATTTTCCGAATTTTTAGTCCCTGTGGTTCTACGTTGCGTCTGTGGTGAGCAATCGTTATAAAATAAAATAGTGTAATTTCGGCACTCATATGCTGTAGGTAAAAACGGATTGAATTAAGTGCTCGGGTGTTAAATTGTAGTTGTAAATAGTTAAAAGACAACGTTGAAATGTGTAGAGGTCATAGCACTGAACTTAAACTCGATTAAGAGGGTCCTTTTAAAAAGTGCCGAAATTAAATGCACTTTTTCCCCCAAATTTTGCTCATTTTGATACCATTTGGCATTTTAGCTGTAACTTTTTGCCAGTTACACGTTGAACAACAAGTAGAAGCTTAAATTAAAGAAAACTGTATGGAGATAATGATAGGTTTTTAAATTTTTGAAAATGATGATTTTTTGACTGAGAAACAATTGATTGTTTGTAAAGTGCCGAAATTAAATGCAAATATTTCAGCTTTCATTTTTTTTTTCATTTCAGCTAATTTCCATTTTTTTAAAAACTGATTTAATTAGTTAAAAAACTACTTTCGTACAGTGAAATGTTCGTGACGCAACGCAGTATCGTGAAAGCTTCAAAATGAGCTATCAAACATGAAAATCGGACCATAAAGTAAAAAGTTACATCGGAAAAACAAAAAAGTGCCGAAATTAAATGCACTACCCTAAACAGTTTTTTCGTTATGATTTATTATGTTTTATGAAAATTGTAATACTGTGCTAACTAATAAAAATATTTATTCACATAAATAACGCTACATAATACATTTTGTTTATTTATTTTATTTTCACTTTTGCGTTATTTTTTTATGGTTAAAGCAAAAATCACGAATTCACATCAATCAGGGAAACATTTAAATAAGTTCATTTTAATGTTGAATAACAAAACTTCAATTAAAGCCGAAGATACTAATAATCGTGACCATATGGAATAAACTATGAACTCCTAAAATGAAGAGAATCTTTTTTAAGAGGTCGTACACAAACTGTTAGTTGGAAATGATTTTTCAAATGAAATTCCAGTGATTTCAGGCCTTCCGCAGGGGTCTGTAATAGGGCCACTCTTATTTGTTATTTATATAAAATATATAGTCACCTGTATGGAAGGCACATGCGGAATCAAACTGTTTACGGATGACAGTAAAATTTATAAAATTCATAAGCAAAAAATAAATAACGATTTAAAAAAAAAAGATTAAAAAACTTTAGCAAACGGACAAGCGACTTACAATTAACGATTGTTTCAAGTAAACGTAATGTACTAAGTGTTGATAATAAATCTAAATGTTACCGTAAGTTATTATTACAGAATAATGAAATTGATGTTGTAAATAATATTCGTGACGCGTGACCTTGGAATTTTACTCTCACTCAAGCGATATGTAATTCTCGTTAGATTGCCCAAACATCACTAAAAAACAATACTCAAGAACAAATCTTATTTTAAAGTGTTTTAAAAAAATAAACCTTTTGCTTTACTGCGGGCGTACAAAACGTACGTGCGTGCGTCCGTTGCTTGAGTCAAACACTAAAATTTGGAACCCTTATGTTAAATAACATACAAATTATCGAAAAGGTTCAAAAATATATGACGAGACGAGAATGATATGCTTCAGATGTAATATTTTTTATACAGATTAAAAATCTAGGCTAAATTATTTTTACTTGAAAAGTCTTAAATTAAGACGTATAAAATTGCTTGGTAATTTAAAATAATACATGGGATGGGATAGTGGAAATGGAACCCGAAAAATTTTTAGTACTGAAAAATCAAAATATAATTTACCTTTACTTGCCTTCTGTCAGCATCTTAGCTGCATTTATTTAGTCTAGTACTTTTTTGAACTTATTTGTATTGTATATTATATTTTTGGACTCACAGTAAACATTTTTTTATTTTAACTCCCCGGGGGTTAAATTTAAAATCCTTAGGGATCAAATTGACCCCTGCGGATTATATTTCAGCTCCCCCCAGGCGTTATATTTCTGCCAAAGTGATAATACAAATAGGAAGGAAATTTAAAACACAGTGACACATTCTCTTCTGTATTTTTGATATATAAAATTTCTGATATTATTAAAGAGACCTAATAAAAAAAATTCAGTTTTAAAATAAATAAATTGAATTAGCAATTATAAGGCAGGATACAATTGAGCAGGAGGGTATGGGTGTTTTTTGGTTTTCTCAAATTTTAAAATCGACAGAAATCTCTCAAAGCAGAATTCTTTAGCTATTTTTTAATTTTAACCACCGAATGCGTCGTGTGTATGCGATACAAACATATATTTTATTATTTTCTATGGGGGGTCGAAATTTCACCCCGGGTTAGTTTCAGACCAATTAAAAAAAGGCCGAAAAAAAAATTTATTTTTCCAACAGGTCGATTTTTCCCGTGCTAATTGGATTTTCTTAAAAGTGAGGGTCAACAGCACCGCATCGAATTTGTCATTTTTTGGGGAAGGGGGTCGATACTTCTCCTATTGACTAAATTCTGTTTTTCCAAAAGGTCGATTATTTTCCCGTGCTAATCGGATTTTCCTAAAAGTGAGAGTTAACAGCACCGCATCAAATTTTTCATTTTTCGGGGAAGGGGGGGGTCGATACTTCTCTTAATGGCTAACTATAAATACAGTATATTCAAATGACGGCATTAGGTCGGCGTTTCTAACCCCATTCTTTAGAGGTCTGTTCATTTCGTCATTAATAAAATCCATCTTTTAAAAACGTGATCACTACCGCTTCTCACCTCTTTGCCATCACCTAGGCCGAGGGATTGATATCTCCGCTACAAAAGCAAACAGAAGAAGTTAAGAAGGTGTCGTTATTTCTCCCGGCAAGTTCAACATTCATCTCATTTTTCTTCTCTTCCGTCCCCGGGGGGTCGATACTTTTCACCGGGCAGGTCCTCGTACTCCTCGTAACGGGGGTAGTCTCTTTTCAGGAGTGACGACCAATCTCACAACCAAAACGGTGATTTTTCATGTGTAATCTCACAACCACGTGGTGTAATGTTTTAAAAATACGTTTGCAAATTAAATTCAAAGTTATATTACTGTAAAACAGTTTCAATTATATAATTTACTTAAAAAATAATAAAAGAACTTAATTTTAAGCCCCACGGATCAAAACCTTTTTTCCTGAGCCTAAGCGAAGCCTGAAAAGATACAAAAACTTGATTATTGTAAACGCATTATTTTAGTTGTGAAAAAACACTCGAGTTGTGAAAATTGACGTTGTGAGTTTGGTTTTCACCTTTTCACGCCGGTACCAGGTGCTTCCGCCGATTTGTCGGCGGCCGTCTGGATCCGTGGGATGCCGGCGCTTTTCAGTCGGGATTCCTCCGGCGCGGAGCGCCGCGGCGGTGGCTCCATCTCCGCTGCTAGCCGGACGCGCCGCTCCCGCTCTAACGAATTTCGAGTTATTTCCGCAGCGGAGGGCGGAGACGGCCGTCGGTTCCGCAGCCAGGACTCCCACTCCGGCGCGATCGGCGTCTGGAAGTCCCCGGACGGGAGGTAACCCCTAAAGATTTCTCCAATTTGAGAACTTGTATCTGTATGTATGTATTCCCCGAGTCTTGAATAAGTATAAAATAAATAGGTAATAAATACCTTACTAACAAGATTTTTTGTAAATTTGTTTCGTACAATTTTTTTCAAAATTACCTAACTAAAAATGTGACTTAAATAAGCAAGAATTGATTTCGAGGTTAAATAAGTTTCAGATAAATCTGTAAAAAGTGTTGACATTTTTCAGAAGAAAGTAAAACCCACCTGTCACTAAAAATGTAAAAATTAATACTAAAAATGCACATTGAATAACCTCGAATTCACTTCAAAGATAAACTTTGGATTAGTCTTTAAAAAAAGATGTTAAAATTTTTTAGAAGAGCGTAAAACCCACCCGTTACTCATGTATGTAGAAAGCTAGGTACCTGTAGACGGTGCTGTCACTTCTGGCTTTGTCCCTCTCCTCGTAGTAGACATTCCCGTCGGCGTCTTTGCCCACCACCACTCGCTCCACGTTACCGCCCATCTTCTGCAGGCTCTTGGTAAAATTGGACCACATCTGACTCAGAACACCGGGTTTCAGCGGGTGACGCCCCGCCATTCTGTATTAAACAATTTTTCTTATTTTAATTATTTACTTTTTTAGTTTATTTATTAACTAATTCCATCAGTTATTCACATTTTTTAAGTTATCAAAACGTGATTATGAGGGTTCCTCAGGATGGCAGGGGAGGAGTGATGCAGACCTATTGGATTTTTTAAAAAAAAAAGGTGAAAGCCCTCAATCAGAGGGTATAGGTGAACAGGGTTGGAGGCATTGGGGTTATGTTGCAACTGCCCACCCTCTCTAAAATTTCGGGAGTCTTAGTACTAGAAACGCTTAAAAATATTTTCTGGAACATCCCCCCAAATTTGAGGGTGAATTTGACATCCCCTAAATCCGAGAAGCTGCGCACCTATTACCAGAGGGGTGTGGTTAAAAATTTAGTTTGAAGGAGAGAATGTGAAACAACCGAGGTTCCACGGTACTTTTCTGTCATTTTCCAAATGCAGTAATTTTAGTTTTTTTTGTATTTTTTGATGTAAACTGAAACTTTAAAACTTAACCGTTAAAATACAAATTGGTAACAATTTTTCTTTTCGAAAAATTCACATGGAGCGCAGCACTGTCAACCTTTTTTCCGAAATCATGGCTACGCCCCTGGGATCACTTTTTTGGTTTTACCTTTTAAAATTTTATCATGACGCACGCACGCGCGCGCGCACACACACACACACACACAAGAAAACAATTAGAAACAAACACATACTAAACACGCAAAAAACAAACGAGAACAAACACATAAATATACAAACAAACAAAACCACAAACATACATACAAACGCACGCACACACAACCGAATTGCTTTTGGTTGACTGTTTGATTTTTGCAACTTTTTAAATTGTATTGTGTTGGAAATAACAGTTTCACTGTATAATGGTTAAATAAATATGATTTTAAGCTCATTTATTACATAAGTTTCTTCAAACAAAATTTTATTTTTTCAAACATTAATAAACATTACTGACCAGTATCTGTTTGATAAATAAAAACAAAAAAAAAACAAAAACAAATTTTGCATAAAATTAAAACCTAAAAAACCAAGTTCAAAAAGTTTATTCAGCAACTATAAAACCATTATTAATTTAAATAAAATAAAGCACTTAGTATACAATCTAATCGAATCCCAAATAAAAACAAGAGTATATCAAAATAAAATATCCAAAACATTTTCTGGCACATTTCAACATATTTGAGGCAAAAATATAGAAAAACAACGCAGGTTACTTAAAATAACAATTTTAATTATTATAGTGCATTGCGACTACATTAAAACAGAAAAAATTTCATTGCAAAACAAGCTATTAAAACTGAAATTTCCGGTTAAATTAGCTTTAAGTACGTTTAATACTGAAATTCCGATATTACATTAATTTTTAAAAAGGATTTTTTTTACAAAGAAATGTTTTTACAAAATAAGTTTGAAACAGCGACCTGAATTTCTAATTATAAAACCTTGCTGACTAAATAAGGGTATTGAATGACTTTCAAGTTTTTTTGAAAACTATTATAACCCCTTATGCAGCCGAATATTAAAACAATGAAGCTGTTTAAATTATACATTTATTTTATACATTTATCGTTACCAATTATAGATAAATTTTAATTTTAAGTGGTGACTTAGAACCAATTTTTGACATGAAAAAAACAACATAATTTTGTAATAAGGGCCGGGATATTTCGCGAGGAAGCCTAAAAAGTAGACGCTAAGTGCCACCCAACAACTTGGCGCCGGCTAAAAAAGCTCATCGTGTTTCTTTTCCATGCCGGAGTTGCAGGTACATACTTTTCCGCACCCACTAGAGGGGGCTGGAGCTTACTTAACCTACAGAGATAGATGTACAAGGGGGGGGCGGTAGGGTTGGGTCCACCCATTTAGCCTCGAAATTTTACCTCCCCCTATAAAAAACTCCAGGCCCCTCTCCTCCTTCCAAATTTTTAATTTTTTTACCCCTGCCCCGACCCCCCTAGAATTTCAAATCTAATCCCCCCTTCCCTCCAACTAGAGAAAATTTTAAGTAGTTTTTTTTGTCCTAAATTTTTGTCCACAAACGTGAATTTTTAACAAAAAGTCGTGTTTTTATACCTTTTTATACCTTAATAATGCGTTTTATTCAATTTAATGGTGTATTATTCTATAAAATTACATTAATTAAACTTTTAGTGCTTTAAAAGTAAAAAAAGTAGTTCGCTTTGAATACTGAACCCACCTGACCCCTCTGGGTTTTGAAATTTTCCACCCCGGGTGGACCCTCTCCCCCTAGGACCCCCCTCCTAGATTTAAAAATGTCATTTACCTGGGGTAAAGACCCCCACCCCTAGCTTTAGTGACCGTGTTCATCTATGCCTACCGACCTATGGTCGTATACTGAAGGTTTAATCCGACTTGAAGTTAATTTGAGAATAGCGATTGTCGACGACTCACGGTAAACAAACTGGCAGTATCGATTGGATAATCTTGTTTGACGAATTTAATGTAAGATTAAAACTAAATCTCACTAATCTAAGATTAGCGAAGAAAACGGCCAACTTTTAAACCACCTTCAAAGGTGGTTTAAAAATTGGCAGTTTTCTTCGTTAATCTTGGAAAATTCGGGTAGATTAGAGACAATTTTATCTGTGCCATTGAGCCACCAGGACTGTACTGACCTTTGGGCAGCACCTAACGGGCCTACGGGTTTCACTACCACCTAAACCTGGTTGCTGGATCTTTTCTTTATAGAAATGTGTCAAGCGTGGCATGGCTAGAGTGTTTGTTGTTGTACGTCGGCAACACATGGCAGTTTTCCATCTAGCAAACCAGTGGACAAATACAACTCTATTGTGTGTGGAGTTTGTACCACTGGCCTTGCAGGAACACCTATGCTGACTATGTACGACGTTATATAGTAAGATCAATATTAGGCGCGACTTAAAAAATCCTTTAGACAAAGACCTCGGAATGGGTGAACACTGCATATAGTGAACACTCTAGCGGTAAAGGTTGCCAACATCGTTAATAATGTTGGACGAAGAGTCTTAACCATAGGGGTTAAACATTTTCGCCCCTCCTGGCTTGTCTTAGCGCCCGCCCTTTGCATAATCTGCATAGGGAAGATAAGTTTTAGGTTATCAACAACAACAACAACAACAATTTTATCTGATATTCGGTCTTAATCTCAAATTCATTTGGTTAAACGATATTATCTAATCGATACTGCCTGCCAGTATGGTTACCGTGTGTCGACAATCACTAATCTCAAATTAACTTTAAGTCAAATTAAACCTTCACCATACGACCCAAGGTCTGTAGGCATAGATGAACACGGTTAGTCAAGCTAGGGCGGGTGATCTTTACCCCGGGTAAATGACATTCTAAATCTAGGGGAGTGGTCCTAGGGGGGTTTAAACCCCCCTGGCTTTCTAGGAGGGGTCGACCCTGGGTGGAAATTTTAAAACCCAAAGGCGGGTTAGGTGGGGTCCAGTACCCAAAGCAAACTATTTTTTCTACTTCACTAAAAGTTTAATTAATGTTATTTTTAATGAACTTTTAAGTCGGATTAAACTTTCAGCATACGACCCAAGGTGGGTAAAGGGGAATTGATCTTTAATGCGGTTTTTTGTCTCTAAAAAATGCGGACTGAAAAAAAATTTTTGTGGGAATATCAGTGTACGAGTTACACTGATACAAACCCTTGAATTGGCGATATATGAAAGCGTATAAGTTTTCAATTCGCATCATTTTTGTACAAATGAAGGTTTCAAAAAGCAGAGTAAAATGCAGTCCGCTTTAATTTGTAATACCAAATAAATCATTATCGGTCTCACACATGCACATTTATACAAGTTTATTTTAATGTTAAATTAAAAACAGAAGATTTTTAAATAAATAAAGTTTTAAGGAATGCTAGGCGAAAGCAGTCTAATTTTCCTTGAAACGAATTACACAGACTCTTTCCATTGAAATAGATATGTAATTCAAAATTAAGCAATCTGGATTAAAGGAAATTTTTTTAGCACATGTAAAACCAATGGCAAGTTTTTTTTTTCAGCAAACTTTTCCGTTCACAATTCTTCCTTTTGATCAAAGTTAAGCCTCGCAGTTCGAGCGGCTAGAAATTCTCGGTGCGACCGCACGTGAGCAGCCAGTTCTTCAACAATGCGAACGAATTCGTAAACGTCGAATTCGTAGTTTGTAAATTTCGCATGGGCGCCCAATGTAGGATGGTGACCCTTAAACATAATTTAACAGAATAAAATTTTAAAATAGAAAAAAAACTTTTTAAAGTATATATAACAGTTTGCTACACAATTCAAAACAAAACAAGATTGAGACTTTATTTAACACGTTCCCGTAATTGCTTTTTCCTCGGTTACAACCATGAAACCTTCGTATGACCTTCTAATGATCAAATAACAGAACTAATATTTTACTAAGCATAGTTTAATTCTACTGTATCATCATTTCATTTTTCTTTTCTGTTGTTTTTTCTTTTTTTTTCTCTATTTTTTTCTTTTTCTTTATCAACAACAATAATTTTCCAACTTAATCGCCGCCAACATAAACTATAATTCTAACAAAACATCAACATAGCTATCTGAAATGACTTTAAAGGCCCAAAAAGAGCGCTTATTTAAGTCGGGTGAAAAACATTTCTTGAATGCATCCAAGGAATCAACAGTTACTTGAGACGAGAGTAGATTGTTCCAAGGTGTAAACACCCTATTTGCAAAAGAACGTTTTCTTGCATTAATTCGGCGTACTTCCGTCATACATAATTTTGTTTGCGCGAGTAGTGCCCAGTGACCGAGCAAATTGAAATGGTTAAAGCTGTATGGTAGCCATATGCAGATTTTTCTCACGAATACAGAGTATTACGTAGGATATTTCATGTTGCAAAAATTTGTATTTTGCTACCGTACAGCTGTAACCATTTTAATTTGCTCGTTCACTGGGTACTATTCGCGCACAAAAAATTATGTATGAGGGAAGTACGACTTAGGTCATGCATGCGTAGAGTTTACCGCGGTAAGGTTCACGTACGACATTTGTAATACAAAAATACTACCACCGTAAAACGAAGGTTTCACCTTTGTCGTTCGAAGGTTTCACGGCAGTAACGGGGGAAAAAGCCATTACGGGAACAGGTTAAAAAATGTTATGTTACATTTAATATGAAAAAAAAACAGAAATAGGTTTCGCCACCACGCCTAGTCCGAAATTTTTAGCGTCTTGACAAAATTTAAGCGGCGCATCATTAAAAATTTTAAATGTACATTAAAAACTATTTTCAACATACCGATACCACCAAGTTCATGCCGTGGCCCCGGAAAGGGTAAGACAATATTCTCAAACAATTAAAATACGAAGTAAACACAAACAAACAAACAAACCTCATCTTCCTGGCGCATTTTTTTGGGTTTTTCCCAAGTAGCATATTTCACTCCGCGGAGAGCGGCTAAATCGCGATAACAGTTGGGATCTTCACAATTGTACCTGAAAAAAGAAAGAAAATCAACGCATATTACATTATCGTTGAAACAGAAAAAAAACTAAACCATTGAAGCCATCTGACAAAACCGTTAGTCAAAAATGATATAATTTTTTAAGCTACACTAAAAAGATTTTGTGTATATGCTCTGGGTATTGTGATTTTGAAGGTTGGATGTGTTCTAAAAAAATACGGATAGTTATGACGTTTTTTTAACAAATTGGACACGCCTTTGGAATTTTTTTAACTTCCGTCTTTTAAAAATAAGTCAAATTTAACCTTTAAAATTTTTTGTTTCGAATTGAGATGTTTAACAAATTATCGTTAAATAAGATATTTAATTTTTAATATAAAGGCGTTTTTTCTTTCATGGTTACGCAATAAATTGGTTTAAAAATTAAACTGTCCTGGTAAAATTTAGTCTATTTTCCGAATTTTTAGTCCCCGTGGTTCTACGTTGCGTCTGTGGTGAGCAATCGTTATAAAATAAAATAGAGTAATTTCGGCACTAATATGCTGTAGGTAAAAACGGGTTGAATTAAGTGGTCGGGTGTTAAATTGTAGTTGTAAATAGTTAAAAGCAACGTTAAAATGTGTAGGGGTCATAGCACTGCACTTAAACACGATTAAGAGGGTCCTTTTAAAAAGTTCCGAAATTAAATGCACTTTTTTCCCAAATTTTGCTCATTTTGATACCATTTGGCATTTTAGCTGTAACTTTTTGCCAGTTACACGTTGAACAACAAGTAGAAGCTTAAATTAAAGAAAACTGTCTGGAAATAATGATAGGTTTTTAAATTTTTGAAAATGATGATTTTTTGACTGAGAAACAATCGATTGTTTGTAAAGTGCCGAAATTAAATGCAAACATTTAATTTCGGCAATTTTCCATTTTTTTTAAAAACTGATTTAGTTAATTAAAAAAACTACTTTCGTACAATAAAACTTTTGTGACGCAACGCAGTATTGTAAAAGCTTCAAAATGATCTATCAAATATGAAAATCGGGCCATAGAATGAAAAGTTACATCGGAAAAACAAAAAAGTGCCGAAATTAAATGTACTACCCTAAACAAATACTAGAGTTGTTATAATATTTTTGCTTATATCAAAAATATTTAACTCAGGAGAAGGCTTTACAGTAAATTGTTTACCTGAACTTAACAAAAAATTTTGCATATTTGACTTTTAACGCGCAAGCAACTTTCTAAGCACTGACTAAACATTTTCTCGCACAGCAATATTTTGTACACAAAACTGTTTTCTCTGATAGTTACAAAATCGCTGCGTACCAAAAATTAGCAGAAAATGGTGATTGTTGCTATTAAGTTTGCTCATTTGTGAGTTTTTCTACGAAAGTTTTATAGTACAACTGGAGATTTGCTTGGATTATATATTTTTGCCTTTATTTTAGGTGATATTAAAATTTAAAAATTAAAAATTAAAATTTAATGATGTTAAAACGTTTTTTTTTAATAAATTAAAAAAATTCAAGCTGCAGTCTTGTTTTTGTTTTAGTATTTTTAAGTTTATTGTTTGTACTACACTGATATTCATAAAATTTTGGTCGGATTTATTTGGACTGGGTCCGCTTGTTTTGTTGGGAAAACCTTGGGGAGTCAATCCAGTTTTTTTCAACCCAATCCAATATTACCGCCAAAAGACACCAAACGTGAATTTCATAAACAAAAAAATAGTATGAAATTTTAGTATGTAATTGGAAAAGGGTTTTGAATAAAATTTGTTTGAAAAATTAATTAATACATGTCGCAAATTAACAATATTGAACATTGAACACAATTCAAAAGGCGTACCTGGTTCAGACATTTCCCGCTAAAAGTGACGGACCCAGCTTGAATGGACCTGGTCCAAAATTTTATGAATACCAGTAAAAAGTGCTAGGTATTTAAGAAGAAATTCCAGTAAAAATTATTATTTTTAAGCTTTTATTTTTAAAAAAGTTTGCTGATTTAATTTTAGGTTTTTAAAATTATATATTAAAAAAGTAAGAATATAACCCAAAAATGGTAAACACCCTAATTTTTAAACAAAATTTGCTGAAAATTCAAACTTGTGCGGTTTAAAAAAAAACTAAAAAAAACACCATTTTCCTTACCAAAAAATGTTAAGTGGATGCATGTAAAAAAAAGATGCTTCTTTAAAATAACATTCTTCAAGAGTATAGCCAAATCAAATCTTTCTGATCTCTATGATTTGCTATATTGAATCGACTATTTAACAATTAAATCATTTAAAATTTTCAGTTAAAACGGTTGACTATTAAAGATTATATACAATATTTTACCAATTATTTATCAAATGACTCAATTCGGAAAAAAATGCAATTTTTTCAAAGGCTAAACTTGTCTAATTTATGTTTTGTTAATAGGCGGGAATTTAAAAAAAACTAAACTTTTATTACAAGTTCTTCTAGATATAATTCAACTATAGCATTTTTTTAATTTTAGGGTTAAATTTCGCCAATTATCAACATATTCAATATACACCCTGGTCAAAATCCATTGTTCTAAACAGAAGGAATCCCTTGCGCATCAAAGGACACCGCGCGCAAAAAAGGATGCCTGCATTTAGGTCTAATAACACGCCCGCGCCTTTCTAATAACCTGCATGCGCGGCATTCTTTTAGCCATATTCCCACCTTCATTTTGAAGCCTGTTTTGCCGCTGCTCTTCCGACAACCTATCCCACGGAGCAAAACATATATGTCGTGATCACGAATACTATATGACATTTTAAAGTTAAAAAAATTCTGAGGTGTATTATATTGTAATATAAAAAAATTTCGCTACTGTGCGCTGTTTCATAAATGTTATGAACACTTGATTTTTTGTAGATATTTACAAAGAAAAAAAATCCTATGCTAAAGCATAGTGATTTATGCCAGATATATTTATGCAAATTTTTGGCTTTTCATAAGTTTTTCCAAAAGTCTATTGCATTTTCATTTCTTTGTAATTTTTAACAAAGAATGAAAGGACTTTTACAAAGAAAGGGCATGTTTGTAAATTTTATGAAACAGCTTCCTGCCAAATTATTTTTTTTTATTTTTTTTGTTGGTATCAAATTTTGATTCTAGTTCCTTAAACACGTTTTGCCTTTCTAATAAAAACATACTTCCCGCATAAAAATACCTTAACTCCTGCTCTATTTGTAGAGCATTCTTTAAAAGTAATAAGAATGGTTAGCAGGATAAGTATGATATTGCTTTAAACTTAAATATATTGCTAATACCTACGTAAATGTGTATAATATGCAAAAAAAAAATTAATTTAAAGGTGCGGTACTGAGTAAAACTTTTAGTTTTTGATTTTGATAGTTTTTTGTGAAAACCTTACCCCTGCCCTCAATATCCCACATAAATTTTTGCATCAAAATATTTCCAGTGGTTCAGGAGTTAAGACCCCTAAAAAATGACGTTCTTTTAATAATTCTGTACTTGAAAAATTTCTCAATAGGTATAATAATATAAGGTACAAATTATGAACTCGATGAAAGCGGCTATTCTCCACTTTAAATTCATATCTTGATTGTTATGATTGGTGCAGTATTTGTATGGATATTGCGTTTCGAGCGCAAAAAAACTCTCGATTTTTTCACTAAAAACACGAATTGTAGGCAAAAATGTTGGCAAATTTGATTTTGATTTCGGCTATATATTTAACACCCAAAAACTCTAAAATGTACACTATGTCTTATTTTTAGTATTTTTTCATTAAAAATAATTTTATAAAACTATCTCACTAATTTTATTAAACAGATAATTCCTCACAAAAATATAAATTGGAAAACTACAAAATTACTCTAAAAACAAAAAATTCAAACAACTTCCGTTTTTATTATTATAACTTTAAAAATACGTAACAAATTTTATCATTTTTATATGCTTTTAAAAAAATTTCGAGGTTATTTAATTCATATTTGATTATGCATTAATATAAATTATAACTTGAGTTTTTGATAAAAAACTCTAAAAAAAGGTCAAGTGAAAAATCGTAAATTTCAAGTGAGTGCTGAAAGTAAACTTTAACTCTCGATTTTTTCACTAAAAACACGAATTGTAGGCGAAAATGTTGGCAAATTTGATTTTGATTTCGGCTATATATTTAACACCCAAAAACTCTAAAATGTACACTATGTCTCATTTTTAGTATTTTTTCATTAAAAATAATTTTATAAAACTATCTCACTAATTTTATTAAACAGATAATTCCTCACAAAAATATAAAAGGGAAAACTACAAAATTACTCTAAAAACAAAAAGTTCAAACAACTTCCGTTTTTATTATTATAACTTTAAAAATACGTAACAAATTTTATCATTTTTATATGCTTAAAAAAATTTCGAGGTTATTTAATTAATATTTGATTATGCATTAATATAAATTATAACTTGAGTTTTTATTAAAAAACTCTAAAAGGTCAAGTGAAAAATCGTAAATTTCAAGTGAGTGCTGAAAGTAAAATTATTAGCAATTTTTTCGTAGAAAAAATTAATTATTTTTAGGTTTAATTACTAAAAAATCAAAAAAAATGAATTAACCAAAGCTCAAACTTGATGAAATATACGCAAATTTAAAATGATTTAAGTTTATTTTTATTTTGAACTATCAAAATAAAAATTTTTTTCTGCTTAGAAAAAAACTTTTGTGTAATAAAAAATAAGTTTTTTACTTACAAAGTGCTTAAATTCTAAAATGTGACTATTAATTACCTAAAACAAAAAATCACAGTAAAAACTTTGATTTCTTTGGAGAAAAAAAAGACCAAAATTACAAAGTCTGCTAAATTTTTGCCTGCCCCGGTTCTGGTCCCGGCTAGGGCAAAATTTTCTACCCCGGCCCCGGCCCTGGAAAATCCAAATTTCTCTATCTTGGTTCCGGCCTTGGCCCCAACATAAGCAAAAATCCTGCACTGGTCGATTCCGACTTGTAACGTGACCCATAACTAGAAACAATATAACCAGAATGTTTTTGGAGATCAAAAAAAATAACCTATTCCAGGATTTAAACCTGGGACTCTTTTCCTTTTTTCTCGGTTCTTAAGGCCTAGACCTGTTCCTCTTAGTTCAGCGTACCATCACTGCACCACACGGCATTTTTTGATTACCCTACAAAGTTTCATATGCTGGCCACTAGTTATGAATCATCAATTCAGGAAGGGAATGCTTTTTACATTTTTAGCATTACTGTAACCACTAATGATTGCATTTATTTAGACTTTTTTGTGACGCTTTGCACTAGCTAAATAAACAGTATTTGCGAGAATACATGAAAATTAATTAATATAGAAAAAAAGAATGAGAAATGAAAAACAAATTATACCGGATATGTGTGGATCCAACCTAAATGCATACGTATGCAATTTTTATATGCATATGTATGCATTTTTTTAGAAAGTATATGCATACGTATGCATTTTTTTGGAAAGTATATGCATACGTATGAATTTTTTTTCAAATTTTATGCATAAGTATGCATAAATTTTATAAAAAAGTGCATGCGTATGAATAAAAGTTGCAAAAAATGTATACGTATGGGTATAGTTTGCGGAAAAATGCATACGTATGCATTTAAATTAAAAAACATGCATTCGTATGCATATTTTGGAAATTAAAAAAATTGATAAAATATGCATAACTATGCATATTTCGCAAGTCATATGCATACGTATGCATTTTTCCTTAAAGTATATGCATACGTATGCATTTTTTAAAAACTTTTATGCATACGTGCTTACATATCCTTACCAGAGGAATTTAATTCTTTAGAAATGGTAGTAGTTGACGTCCTCGGTGAAAGACCGTTTAGAATATCTGTTTTTATCGACCTCCAAATAGTAGCAAAGAATATTCTGAGCTTTTTTGCAAAGCTTTAGTATTTTTATCAAATATAAATTACCCAACTGTCTTATCAGGAGATTTTAATATTAAAGAAAAATTTTGGCAAGAAAATAATTTTTCAAACTGTTATTTAACTAATCTTTTCTCATCGGTTTTCGTACAGGAATCGTACTTTCAAGTTGTTAAGAAACCATCGAGGGGTGAAAATTATCTTGATCTCATATTTTGTAATGAAAAATTACATACATTTAATGTAAATGTTACAGAGTCACTTTTTAACAGTGACCACAATAGCATTGATTTTTTTGTTCTTGGGAATTATTGCTCGTCAATCAACCACAAAGGTTTTACTTTGACTTTAAAAAATCTAACTGGGAGGAAATGAACAATTATTTGACATCAATCGATTTTGTTTCCCTATTTCAACAAAACGCAACCGCTGAAAAACATTGGGATATAGTTAAAAATTCTATTGAAGAGGCAATAAAAATGTTTGTTCCTGTACAAAAACGATGCAAAATTAATCAAATAAAATATCCAAAATATATACAAATTATAAAATCAAAAAAACTATCGCTTTGGAAAAGGCGTTTTAATCCCAATAAAAAAGCAGAATATAATAGATTAAATAAAAAATATAAAATCGAAATAAACAAATTTAATGAATCTAGAGAAACAAAGGTACTAAAATCTAAAGACAAAAACCGGTTCTTTCAACACGTTAAAAACTTAAGAAAAAATAGAAAAGGATTTGCTCCATTAGTTGATGAGCACGGAAAATTAACAGATGATCCAAAACTTCAGTGTGAAATATTAAATTCAGTTTTTTAAAACAATTTTACAAAAGATGATGGGGTTAAACATCGTATAACTCGTAAATTACCAAATGATATTACTTTTTCAAATATAAAATTTAATACCCAAACGGTTCTTAAATCTTTGAAAAAGCAAAAAATAAAGCGAGTAGAACTCCTGATACTTTGCCTGCAATGCTATTTAAAAAGTTGGCATACTCCCTAGTTTTTTCTTTAGCTACCGTATTTACGGTTTCTTTTAAAACGCATAAGTTACCACCGACGTGGTTAACCGCTGTTGTAATACCAGTTTTTAAAAAAGGGGATCCAAGTAACCCAAAAAATTACCGCCCGATTTCGCTAACTTGCATAGCATGTAAAGTTATGGAGTCAGTCATTTATGACCAATTATTTGGATTTTTTAAACGTTTCAATATTATAACAAAAGCTCAACATGGATTTCTTCAAAAAAAATCTACTTGCTCTCAACTTTTGGAATCTTTTGTTGACTGGAATAAAGCAATTGAAAATAAACTTATAATTGATACCGTTTATGTAGATTTTAGTAAAGCCTTTGATTCCGTGTCCCATTAAAAACTGCTGTCAAAATTATCAGCATATGGAATAAGTGGAGATCTTTATTTTTGGATTTCAATGTTTTTGTTAAATCGTAAACAAAAAGTAGTTATTCAAGAAAGTGCTTCTAATTACTGTGAAGTTTTATCTGGGGTCCCTCAGGGGTCCGTTCTTGGACCTTTGCTATTTTTAGTTTTTATAAACGACCTTCCTGAAGAAATCCCAGATGTAAATTGTAAGCTTTTTGTCGACGACGTCAAATTATATCATATACGTAAATCAGATGAGGATAATTATTTGTTACAATCTTCTGTTAATAGCCTTGTAAAATGGGCTGCAAAATGGCAGCTCCAAATAGCAACTGAAAAATGTTGTATAGTTCACATGGGGAGTAAAAATCCAAAATTGCCTATTTTGATTAATAAACAACCACTAATAATAAATAAAGAAGCTAAGGATCTGGCTGTATTAGTTTTTGATGGGCTCAAAAAAACCGCTCATTGTAACTATATTGCTAAAAAGCATATCAAATGCTCAACACAGTTTTCCGATGCTTTCAGACTAAAACTGTAAACGCTTTGTTAACCGCATATTGCTCGTTTGTGCGTCCGATTCGGGAGTATTGCACTCTAGTATGGTCACCATACCTATGCAAGGATATTGATCACGTTGAGCAGGTACAACGTACCTTTACAAGACGATTGTTTGCTAAGTGTAATCTTGATCAAAACCTTAATTATATTCAAAGACTAGATTTCCTTAAATTGAAATCATTAGAAGAGCGAAGGATTTATACAGATCTTAGTTTATGCTATTCAATTATAAATAATCTTGGTGAATTACAATTTCAAGAATTTTTTAAATGGGGTATTTACAAGGGCAAAAATGACAATAGCAAAAAAATTTCTATACCAATTGCAAAAAACGACACTTTTTATTATTCATACCCTCATACCCTAACAAAGTAGCAAGGTATTGGAATAATTTACCCGAATCTGTGATAAACTCAAAAACCTTAAATATTTTTAAAAGCAAAATTAAAAATATAAGTTTTGAAAACATTACTAAATTTGACAGACACGTTAAGTAGCTCTAAGCTCTGTGTCTTCCTTCCCTTTATTATACATTATTCAAACATGTAAGTAGTTTGTTTTTGTTCTTGTTATATATTCATTGACAATTTGTATTCATATAAAATTATTTGTGTGTTCGTATTTATTTTGTTTGAAAAGTAATAATAAAGGAAATTCATTCATATGCATAAGACAAAACATGATAGTCAAAACCTTCCCATTTAAACGGAAATTGTTCAGTGTTAATATTTTTTACAGAGTTATAACGTTATATCAAACGTTTACTATCAAAGAAAAATGGAACAACATGTGGCTATTTAGCTTCAACTAACAATTTTTTTATAGAACACTTTTAGCCAATCAGTGCTTATTAGTGAAATAAGCTGAAAAAAGGACATTTTTCATCCATTGGAGATTATATTTTTCCCAAGCAGTAATGGCCTGAAAGTGATTCTATTAGCTCCTCCCACAACCATTCCCACAGAACAAAACATATATGACGTGATCACAAATACTATATGACATTTTGAGGGTCTTTAAAATCATGACGTGAAAAAAATGCATATGTACGTAAAAATTACGTAAAAGTTACAAAAAATGCATACGTATGTATAAAAGTTACAAAAAAATGCATACCTATGTATATACTGAATTGGGGACAATTCGCTCCCTACAATTTGCTTCAGGGACAATTCACTTCCAGGAGAATTCGCTGCCTGGAAAATTCGCTCCCTGGACAGTTCGCTCCCTCCTAATTAGCTTCTGGGATTCTTTATAAACGCAATTTTTACAAAACAATTCATTGTGAACAATTCGCTCGTTGAAAAATTCACTCTCTTTGGACAGTTCGCTTCCTGCACAACTCATTTTCTTTCGTTTGTATTCCGTTGCTCTTTATTTCTAGTTCACAGGGTTTTTTATAAGCGTAATTTCTTTAAAGCTTACTTTTCTTGGGACAATTTGCTTTCTTACAATGAATTTCTCATTTAAATATTAGTTTAAATTCTATATTTAAGTTTAATTTTTCATTTCCAATTCCGAAAAATATTAAATGAATGCTGCCATTTAAAAAAAAATATTGTTTAATAGAAGTTTTACATGTTCTTGTGTGTTTTCACTGGAATTGAGGTATTACGATTTAGAAACCAAAATTTTTTTAAAGCGAAATACGTATACACGTATAAAAAAACATTTCGCTTATACAACCTTCGTATAAATTCTAAATTTTTTGTTGTTAAGAAATTTGGGAAAACACCATACATTAAATAACCATATACCTAAATTAATGTTTAACAATTATGTTTGAATGTTTTGCGCTTTGTTTTATTTTATATCCATTAATGTGTCTTTTTCCGTCATCTTAAAAAATTAGCGTTACATTAATTTAAAACAAAAGAAATACCTTTGCTTGCCCAAAGTTTATTAATAATGGCGCTAGGAAGAAATACATTCTGCATAATGTCTTCAGAAAAAATCATTTCAGAAAAACTTTTAAATTCATAACAAAAGAAAACTTTGTTTTCCTTAAGCGTAAACGAAACCTTAAAATCAAACTTAAATAACATAAAAACCTAAACCTAAAAAAAACCTACACTAGAATTTTTTTTTAAAATGGCAAATAATTTTCAAAAATATTTTTTCTGTAAGACTTTTTGCAGAAAGTATTTCTTCCGGAAACCATAATAATATTCGTCCATAAAACTGTATTGTATTGGAGATCGTTTTGTTAAAAACAAGTTTATTTTCACTAAATTTTTAATGTAAGATTTCAAAAAATACCACTTTTCTTCAAAAAAATCGTCATTAAATCGTATCCAGCGAAAAATTGTGATAAACCGATTTAAAATTTTGTTCCAAACAAAATATTCTTTTTGAAAATTACGGTTATAAGAAAAAACAAAAGTAAATCGGGCCACCTACGATTTTTTTCAATTCATCTTCCTAAGGAACGATTGATTTGTAAAGAGAGCGATAGATCTAGGCAGCGAATTGTCCAGGAAGCGAATTGTCCAAGGAACTTCTTCCCAATAAAGATTGTGTAATAAAAATTGCGTTTGTAAACAATGCCGGGGGCGAATTGGGCGGGGAGCGAATTGTCCAGGGAACGAATTGTCCCAGGAGCGAATTGTCCCGGGAGCGAATTGTAGGGAGCGAATTGTCCAGTTCCCGCATATATTTTTCGGAAAAATGCATACGTATGCATATAGTTAAATAAATATGCAAATGTATGCATATGAATTTATGCATATGTATGCATAACATATGCAAGCCGTAGGGATCGACCAGGGCCCCGACCACGGCTTGCCCGTTCAGTTTTTTCCACCCCGGCCTCGGCCCTGGCAAACACAATTTTTTCAAACCTCGGCCCCGGCCCCGCCAATTTAGCTGTCAAATTAGCCGGGGCAAACCGGGGTACTGAATGAACCCTAAGAATACAAATTTTAAAGCGATTTTTACAATTTTTGACAGTGATAAATATATATAATTTTATTTAAAGAGCTAATGTAATCGCTTCAATAGGAAGACATTTATTATGTTTATATTTTAAGATTTTATTAAAACTCTATTTTGATAAGATTCTTTGTTCTAATTATGAGTCGTTATTCTAAAAGTTTAAAGATTTTTTGAGCCTTTAAAACCATTTAGATTTTATTTACAAGATTAGGATTTCACAATAAATGTCCATTCATGAGAAGTATACAATAGACATTAGAACTATTATAAATATCATTGCTTATATTGAAATATAGAACCCAAGAGAATTTTCGGCTACGTATACAATATATTTTTAACTAGGGTAACTGACTTAATTTCGGCCACCTTTTTTTATTTTTTTGAATAAGTTTTTTCTGGCTTTTTCAATTAAGCCAAAATTTGGCCTAAAAATCAAACAATAGTTATATTTGTTATTCCAGTACAAATATTAAATATTTCTGTTACACTTAAAAATCAGTGAAGGTTTAAACTTTTTTTAAAGTGGCCGAAATTAAGGCGCGTGCCATTTATTTCGGCCACCTACAAAAAACTGGCCATAACTATTGCTTAAACGAACAATACAAATTTCTAAAGGTTGCAAATTTACCCTTAGGTATTGTTCTTGGTACATATAACTTTATTTTTCCCTTTTGCGAACTTTAATAGTTATTAGCAAGACTTATGTGACTTATAAATAATTATGTCAAAACCTTAAAAAAAACAAGTTTTAATTACTTGCATTTTTTGATCAATTTTTATTTTTGGCTTAAAAACGTCAAAACAAAGTCAAACGAGCAAAAAAAATTCTTTATAAATACGGTAGTATAATGATATTTAAAAACAGCAAAAAAACGACAGGTTCTTTCACCTAAATTTTAAGGTGGCCGAAATTAACGGAATCTTAAAATGCGCAGTTAGTTAAACGTATTGCGAAATAATTTTGAAGAAAATATCAAAACATAAAAATTAACAACTTTGAGCCTTAAATAGAAGATAATTTAAGGGTATATATTGCTTCGTTTTAAATTTGATGCAGTTTAAACACAAAGCAAAAATTAAGAAAATCATAAAAATTCACTTTTTGTATGAAAATGTTGATAATGCAGAATAACACAAATATAAAATTTGTGCAAAAACACTTTATTCAACATTCATCCAGTTACTTTTGTGCTAGTTCTTCTGTGCCTTAAAAATAAGCTAATTTTCTAACACCCTAAATTGGTGGCCGAAATTAAGGCGTGGCCGAAATTAAGCCAGTTACCCTACATTTGAAGAGAAAAGATGCACATCTGACTTTTCGGCGCAAGCTACTTTCTGTGCACTCAATAAAAATTTTCTCGCCCAAAGATATTTTGTACACCAAAACTCGTTTTTCTGACACGTTTACAAAATCGCCGGGCTCAAAAAGTTGGCAGAAAGTGGTGATAATTGTTATTAAATTCGCTCATGTGTGAGTTTGCTATGAAAGTTTATTGTACGACTGGAGATTTGTTTGGATTATATTATTTTCTTGCTTTTATTTTTAGGTTTTATTGAAAAATTTAGTGATGTTAACACATTTTCTAAAACAAATAAAAAATAGATTTCTGGTTTTTATTTTAGCATTTTTAAATTTATTGCTGAAACTAAACTGGTAATCATCAATTTTCGGTAAGGTCTATTTGGACTGGGTCCGCTTGATTTGGCGGCAGAACCCTGCGGAGTCAGTCCATGTTTTCGTCGAGTTCAATATTTTTATACAGCCCTAACGTAGGGATCGACCGGGGCCCCGGCCTCGGCCCCAGCCCCGGTTTGCCCCGGCACTTTTTGCTGCCCGGCCCCGGCCCCGGCCCCGGCCCCGGCCCCGGCCCCGGCCCCGGCAATTTAGCTGTCAAATCAACCGGGGCAAACTGGGGTAAGAGCCCCAAAAAATACAAATTTTAAAGCAATTTTTACTATTCTAGACAGAGATAAATATATAAAATTTTATTTAAAGAACTAATGTTATCGCTTCAATAGGAGGATATTTATTATTTATATTATAAGATTTTATTAAAACTCTATTTCAATAAGATTCCTTATTTTAATCATAAGTCGTTATTCTAAAAATTTGAAGACTTCTTGAGCGTTAAAAACCATTTTGTAGATTTTATTTACAAGATTAGGGTTTGTTAATAGAAGTCCATTCATAAGACTTATACAATAAATATTATAGTTATTATAGTATCATGGTTTATATCAAAAATATATAACCAAAGAGAATTTTCGGCTATGCGTACAGTAAATTTTTTAACTAAATTTAAAGAGAAATTATGCACATCTTACTTTTCGGCGCAAGCTATTTTTTGTGCACTCAATAAAAAATTTTTTCGCACAGCGATATTTTGTACACCAAACTCGTTTTCCTGACACGTTTACAAAATCGCCGCGTACAAAAACTAACAGAAATCGATAATAATTGCTATTAAATTCGCTCATGTGTGGGTTTTTCTATAAAAGTTTATTGCACAACTGGACTTTTGTTTGGATTAAATTATATTCTTAGTTTTATTTTTAGGTGTTATTAATCCTGTTTTAAAGCTTAGTGATGTTAAATCATTTTTTTAAAATAAAAAATTCAAGTTGATTTCTTGTTTTTATTTTGGCAAATTTTAAATTTATTGCTGAAACTACACTGGTATTCATAAATTAGGGTCTATTCGACATTGGGTCCGCTTGATTTGGCAGGAAAACCCTGCGGAGTCAATTTATTTTTTAGCGAGTTCAATATTTTTATACATCCCAAAAGACACCAAACTTAAATTTATTTAAACAAGAACTAGTATGAACTGTTTGTAATTAATTTTTTAAAAGGTGTGCCACACGGTCCAGAGTTTTCTTGCCAAAAAATGCGGACCCAGCTCGTATAAATCCGGTACAAAATTTTGTGAAAAGTGCTAGGTATTTAAATCAAAATTCCAGTAAAAATTATCTTTGAACTTTTATTTTAAAAAAATTTGCTAATTTAGTTTAAGGTTTTTATAATTATATTTTTAATAAAAATAAGGATTTGTGCGACTTTAATACTGAAAACCCGCCATTTTATTCTATTTCATAGGCGCATGGTTGTTTTTTTTAAATTAATTTTTAACGCAACTTTTAACACAGTGTTAGTGTTTTACAGTGCATGTGGGAACTTTTCTTTCATTTTTGCGTGAAATTCTTTACACAAAAAACACGGAATTGACAGCAAGAGAAATGTCTGCGTAAGAAATCAGTGGTTTATGCACAGAAATTCGCGTGCGCTAGAAATTTCGCGTTTTTTCTTGCACAATTATATCAAAAAACTTAATGTATAATTGGAAATTTTCTTGGGCCACATGTTTTTGATAAATCTCAAGAAATTACAAAAGTTAGTACAAAATCACAAAAACAATTTCATTGCAAAACTTTACGTGACATTAATTTTATGATTTGTTGCTAAAAAATATGTTAGCTAATTAAAATGACTAAAACTAACAACTTGAAACAAGCTAGAAAGCGAACATAGTCGCTTTTCCTCGCAATAATTTAATATTTTTTTACCTTTTACAATTTAAAAAGTATTTTTTAATTTAAAAAAAGTGGTAATGAAGCTTTAAAAATGTTCTTACAATTTAAAATAAAAAGGTGCGTTTTAACTGCTCCTGTATGTTTAAACCAAATAATGTTGAATAAAGGCATGTAAGTGAAGTTCTAAAAAAGATGTTTCTTCAAAATAATATTCTTGAAGACTAATAATTTTTAGATTGAGAGTTAGATTTCTACAATTATTAACATATTCGATTTATTGTATAATAAAAAAATTTCGCTATTGTCAAATAATTTTTTTATGGGCATCCAATTTGGATTTTAGTTCCTTTAACACGTTTTGGGTTTTTAATCAAACCATACTCTCTATATAAAAATGCTTTAACTCCTGCTCTATTTGTAGAGCATTTTTTAAAAGTAATAAAAATGGTTAGTGGGATTAATAATATAATATTGCTTTAAACTTGAATATATTTTTAACACTTACGTAAAGTGTATACTACTGTTGTAAAAGTTACATTTACTTTTACTTAAACAAATAAAAGTAACGAATTTTTTACTGCTTTTACTTTTATTTGACATTTAACCCTTTGGGAATTTTTTTGTCCAAAAACCGCTGCAAATCTGCAAAAGGTATATTTCGCCAGTGCTGTAGTGTGTTAAATTGTGTGGCTCTCAAAGATCGTTGACCAAGTTTAACAATGAGCAGCAGTGGCGTGGAATCCGTTCTGCGGATTGGCAGCGAAATGAATTCCAAAGGGTTAAATTTCACTTACTTTTACTTTTACTTTTACTCGGAATTTTCTACAAATCCTTAAATTAATTTAAGTAAAATTTAAGTAATTTCACTAGTAGATTTCCTATGGGCTTGTTGTAAAATGAGTCTCAGAAGAAAGTTTTTAAGTCGCTAACAAGCTAAACTTCATTTACTCAGACTAAAAAACTTATTATAATGAAAATTTATGCATAAAAATAGCTAAACCCTTTTTGAACGGAGCTCCAAAAAATTGACGTTTTGCTCCGTTGAAAAATTAACTTTTACTATAATTTTACTCTTACTTTTACTTTAAGAATAGGTCTTACTTTTACTTTACTTAAATAAAATTTCGACCGGTTAATTTTATTCTTACTTTGCTTAAATTAAAATATCACATATTACTTTTACACTTACTTAAATTAAAAATTACTTTTACTTTTTCTAAAAATAATCAAAAATCATTACTTTTTACAACCGTAGTGTATACTAAATAAAATAATAATTTAAGGTTTAAAGAATCGAAATATAGATATATTTTTTGTCCTGCTTAAAAAAATGTTGTGTATTAAAAAAATAAGTTTTTCTACTTAAACAAGTGATTAAATTTTAAAATGTGACTATTAATTACCTAAGAAAAATAATTTACAGTAAAAAATTAGAATTTTTTTAAAAAAACGACCAAAATTACAAATTCTGCTATATTTTTAGCCTGCCCCGGCCGCGGCCCCGGCCCCGGCCCCGGCCGAGGCAAACTTTTCTACAACGGCCCCGGCCCCGGCCCCCATATCAGCAATAATTCTGCCCAGGTCGATCCCTACCCTAAAGACATCAAATGTTAATTTTTTAAACAAGAAATTAGTTGAAACTATTTTTATTTAATTTGAAAAAAGTTTTGGAATAAAATTTGCTTAAAAAATCGATTAATACATGTCGAAAATTAACAATATTGAATATTGGACGCACAACTAAAAGGTGTATCACCCGGTCCAGAGTTTTCTTGCCAAAAGTGAGGGACCCAGTGTGTATGAACCCAGTCCAAATTTTTATGAAAACCAGGTGAATAGAAATAAAGTGATAGGTATTTAAATAGAAATTCCAGTAAAAATTATTTTTGGACTTAAAAAACTTTGCGAATTTACTTTAAGGTTTTTATCATTATATTTTTAATAAAAGTAAGCATATATAACCAAAAAATGGTAAAAACCTAATTTTTAAACAAAAATGTTGCTGAAAATTTTTTACTTGTGCGACTTTAATACTGAAAACCCGCCATTCTCTCCTATTTCATAGGCGCACTGTTTTTTTAATTAATTTTTAACGCAATTTTTAACACAGTGTTAGTGTTTCACAGTGCATATTGAGTCTTTTCTACCAATTTTGCTTGAAATGCACTACACAAAAAAAACGAGTATTGTAATAATTTTGAATTGAATTAAATTTTATTTTATTTTGTTAAAATAACAGGAAACATACATAATCTAGTTAAAACTGCACTTGAAATTGCATGTACCTTTTACATAAACGAAACCAAAAAAATTAAAAAGAAAATAAAAGATAAACGCGTTTGACAACTGAAATCCACAACCTGACTGCAATAAAATACCTAGAAGTGAGACAGTTCAGTCAAAACCATGTCAACCACACCCACAAAATGATTCCGGACCCACTGCACGTGTGAAAGACAAAACCAAAACCAAACCATCTCACTCCTAACTTAATACCGAAACCAAGAAATCAGTCTCTAAATCAAAAACCAAGAAACCAAGAATCTATGTCTAAAAAAACACTGGTATATGCACAGAAAGTCGCGTGCGTTACCAATGTTGCGTAATTTCTTGCACAATTTGATTCAAAAACTTAAAGTATAATCGGAAATTTTCTTGGGCCATATGTTTTTGATAAATCTCGAGAAATTAAAAAAGTAGTGCAAAATCAAAAAAAAAAAACAATTTCATTGCAAAAGCTCACGTGACATTGATTTTATGACTTTTAGCTAAAAAATAAGTTAGCGATTAAAATGACTAAAACTCAACTTAAAACAAGATAGTTTGCGAACATAGTCCTTGTAGTTGCAATTTAATTATTTTTACCTTTTGTAATTAAAAAATTTTTTTTATTTAAAAAAAGTTGTAATTATACTCCAAAAATGTTGTAACAATTTAAAATAAAAAGGTGCGTTTTAACCCCTCCTGTGTGTTTTTTGACCGAAAAATGTTGAGTAGAGGCATGTAAGTTAAGTTCTAAAAAGGATGTTTCTTCAAAGTAATATTCTTGAAGACCAACATTTTTTAAATTCAGGGTTACATTTCTCCAATTATTATAATATTCGATATATTGTAATATAAAAAAATTTCGCTATTGTAATATAATTTTTCTATATTGGCATGCAATTTTGATTTTTGTTCTGTTAACACGTTTTGGTTTTTTAATCAAAACATACTTCCCGTATAAAAATGCTTTAACTCCTGCCCTATTTGTAGAGCATTCTTACAAAAAAATTGGAATAGTTAGCGGGATTAAGTATAATATTTCTTTAAACTTGAATATATTTCTAATATTTCTGTAAAATGTATACTATACTGTTGTAAAAAGTTACATTTACTTTAACTTAAACAAATAAAAATAAAACTAATTTTTTATTACTTTTACTTTTACTCTACTTTTAACGCTTTGGAATTTTTTTCCTCCAAAAACCACAGCAAATTTGCAAAAGGTATATACCGTCACTGCTGCAGTGTGTTAAACTCTGCGACTCTCTACGATTGGCGCAAATTTTAATATTGAGCAGCAGTGGCGCGGAATCTCTTCTGCGGATTTGCAGGAATAAATAGCAAATGTTTAATTTCACTTATTTTTACTTTTACACGAATTTTTTCCTACAAATACTTAAATTAATTTGAAATTTAAATAATTTCAACAAAGAGATTTCCTATGGGCTTGTTGTAAAATGAGTGTCAGAAGAAAGATTTTAAGCCGCTAACACGCTAACACCATTTACTTAGACTAAAAATTTTATTAAAATGAAAACATAGCTTTAGTTGCTTTATGTATTTATAAAACGGTCTTGAAATGGTAATGTGAAATAACCGAAACGTTGCAAATAATGATAGGAATAAAACGTTTATCCACAATTCTTTTTATTTTTTTATTGTTAAACTAAATCCAGCTTTAAAACTTTCTGCAAAAAAAACTCATATCTTCTCGTCTCAGTTTCCTGGAAATTTAATCTTCAACCCAATTACTATAAATAAAAAAAAACTTCTGAAATTTCGGCTTTGGACTATAAAAAGTTTTTTACATTTTTCACTGGCAACTTTTTTTGATATTTAAAGACACTTTTTGCGACAATTTTGATTTTCAAGTTTGTACAATATTGTTTTACATTGAAGTTACATCACCGTTTTGTCTGTAACTGTTTTAGCCATCCTTGACAAAGGAACACGTGGACGTTCCGAAACGTGGGTTAAAGTTAAGTTTTTATTCAAACTACAAAATGGAAACGCCCAGAAATTTATACTTTATCAACATGGACTCCTTAAAACTCCAAAAATAAATATTTTAATTTTAAAGTTAAAAACTTGTGTTATAATTCATAATAGAAAAATTCAAAAATTAAATTATTATTTTGTTTTGCAGATTTTTTTTACCTCTTCTGTTTTAGATTGTGAATCGCTATAAACTTATAAATGTTTGCAAAAATATCTCGAAATATTTCGCAAAGCAAATAACTTCAATGTTAAAACATATTTTATAGTGTAGTTTACCACAGTTTATTATTTATTAATATATTATTTATTTTTTAAGATTGTTTTAATTTATCAGACCATGCGTTTTAATTTTAAGAAAAAAAATTCTGGTACAAGATTAAAAATTGAAAAAAATTTTAACGTGTAAATTTTGGGTCTAAGAAGATTGTTAATGTTTTATGAAAACATTATATTTGGAATATAACATTTTTAAATCACCATTAGTTTATTTTTATTTTGAAAATAAATATTTAGAAGACATAAAGGTTTAGCAATACAGTCTAACCAAACTCAAAAGAAAAGGTCTATATAAGTTAGCCAAAAAAATTAAGAAAAATTGCTCATCAAATCAGGAAAGGACGCGGAGCGCTCTTTTCTTAAAGATTATAATGGAGATTGAAATGTTAAAAAGAAGATTATAATGGAAAATGAAATGTTAAAAAGGTATCAAAAAGGATTTTGCATAATAATATTCAACTTAAAGGCTGCCGAGAAGCGTCAAGTCAAGTCTAAG
>JASAMX010018553.1:0-51727 GCA_030248175.1 Microlaimidae sp. YZB2_3 | reverse complement strand
AGAGTTACCTTATTTTTGCCACCTTATCTCGCAATTTTGAGGGGTCCTTTATCTTTCAGCAACTAAATTTTTTCGAACCGCCCACTTACCTTAACTTTAAGAGGGCCCCTTAAAATAAGGACCCCTTTTAGACTTTTGAAAAACCGGCCCTTGGTGTTTAAATAGCACCCAACCAGAGGTTTTTTATATCATTGGCGGAAATTTTTTGAGGAACCAATTAAAATTGATGGCGGAGCTCTTTCGGTCAACTCTTGTTGAAATGAAGATTTTTCGCGTAAAAAACATTCCAGAAAAAAATTTGAAAATATTTTTTGGGAAGTAAAGTTAAAAAATGAATTGAACAAAAAAATGTCCCTTTTAAGTTAAATTTAATACCTTTTTTATATGAAATTTGTGATCTTTTTAAACTTTATTTTATTAATATATTTTGTGATGCAAAATTATTATGGTGTTAAACCGATCCAAACAAGTAGATGCTAAAAGAGCCCTTTTAATTTGTTGAAAGTTGTGCTTGTTTAGCCTGAGGTTTGTTGGCACGTGGTTACGTGCCAACAAAACCCCAGGCTTCGGCCTACATTACGTGTAGTGTTCAGGTTTTATTAAAATTACAGTTTAAATTAAATTTGTTTATACTCACTGATTACCTATATTTTAATAATATACCGTTTAGCTTATAGTTGTTTTTCTATATATATTATACATTAACATGTAGAGTTTATTTTATTTTTTGTTTATAAATTTGTTTCGTAAATTATTTTGAGAATTTAGGTGCTCAAATAGCACGTTGTTTAAACTCCAGGCTATCTTGGGACGTATTCTAAGTCCGCTTTTAGTGGAAGCCGAATGTTCGAAGCCGAATTCTAAATCTAATGTTTAAATATCCTTTAGGAAACCCTAGGCTGTACGCGTACACCAGCATAGCCAGCTGAAATGTTTATAACAATTCATTTTTTAAATGTTACGCTGGGTTCATACACTAATGCAAGAATCAAGATTAAAACAATCGCTCAAAGGATCTGCCAGATCTTAACAATCTCAACATTTTTTTGGCATTCAAGCTAAAAGTCCCCAGCCAAAAGCTAAAACGTTGGTTTTTTTCTAGCTTAGTATATTGGGTAAAATTAAAAACATTTTATTGGCGTATTGCTCAATGAATTCTAAAGTGGGCAGTAGAAAATGTTATTCTTGGCGACAACGGTCCGCAATGTCACAATTACGCAAATAGTGATTTTAAGTTTAAAATTCATGCGCTAATATGGGCAGGATAAAACAAATAGCGAATATGCGCCGCTTGATATAAAGGCTATTTAGATCACATTTGCCGCGTTCTTTCTTTGCTATAAGGTTAAGTGTGTTATCGAAGATTTTTTTTCCACCACTGTAAATCCAACCTATAAAGTTCAGGAAGTGAACCACGGGGGTACACCTTTAGTTTTGTAGGGTTCTGGTTCTTGCCAGCTAAAACGTTTTTTATAGAAGCCTTGTTGTTAATGTGTTACTGCGGATTCATATATCTTGATCTAAAAAGCAGATTTAAATACAATCACATAAGGATCGCCAGATACCAAACTTTGGGGTGGCTGAATTGAAAGTTCAAGTCCAAAAGCTAAAACCTGTAAAAATGCGTATTTGTTATTTTGTGTAGTACATAATAGTGTTCTTTAGGGAATGCATATTTTCTAATGATGGCGACGTCAAAGTAGATATTTTTGTTGCTTTTAATTTAAGTAAAGCGGTTTTGTAAAAATAAAAGAAGATGATGGATTTGCCTATAATTTTCAAAAAGAGTCATGAAAAAGGCAAATACTATACTTTAAAGTTTTTTTTTTCAGAAAATGCGACTACAAGGATCAATAGTATTTTTGAGTAATGAACCCGACTTAATTGAATTTGATTTTGGCCACTACGGCGGATTTTAAGTTAGAAACTTGGCGCAGGCTGTTATTCCGGTTGGATTTATCCATATATATTCCGAGTCATGCTAATCAAACAGATCCTCCGGTTCCGTAATTCCTGTTTAATAGCGATTTTTCTTAACGTTTTAATTCTGAAAAATATTGTACAGTCAAATTGTTTGGTCATTAAAATATAATATTACAAATATTAAAAACTAATATTGTTTTAGTGTTTTTATTGCAACTCAGTGCGAAAATTTCACATTTTTTACGTGTATATGTGCAGGGAAGAAAGTACGTTTGGTATTTGTGGAATGCCCTTATTTTGTTGTTTCGAAAACCGCGCAAAAAATTACTGAACATATTTATACTAAAACGCGTCCTCGTGACAGTTTCTGATAAGAATCTGAGGCGGGTCCACTAAACGCGTGCTGAGTTTGTGCTATCTTAGCACGTTCTTTAAAACTCTTGTTATTATTTTATTTTCTGGGTTTTTTCTTGAAAAATCTAATCGTACTTTTTTGTTTACTTGGCACAAACTGATATTTTATTAATTTTATACATATTTGTTTTATATACAAACTATTAAAGCAATAACCCCTAGTTATGGGTTAGCAAAACTCCTAACTATGGTTTAAGGCTTTATTAAATTTTATTTCAAGCAAATATGCATAAAACTCTTTAATATTAATTATTCTATTTAAAAAAAGAGTCCCATAAGTTTTCTTAAGAAAAAACCCAGAAATTAAAACATTAACAAGAGTTTTAACCAACGTGCTAAGATAGTGCCTAGTCAGCACGCGTTTAGTGGACCCGCCCCAGACGTCTTCAGAATCTCGTCACGGAATTGACTGGATTCTCTTTAATTCGCTATTAAATGAGATTTATTTTTTTGTGATCAAATTTTTTGAAAATTTTATTTTTAACTATCGGAGCAGTATATCACAGAAGCGATTTTGTTATATCGATGTATATTTTCTTTACGTTGTTGGCATAAATTGAACTCTCTTTAAACTCTCTTGTTGGCATAAATTGGAAAAATTGAACTCTCTTGAAAGTTGAAAAGCGTTACAATTACTTGTGTTTTAATTTGTTACAACAAAGGAACGAATTATATCTTGCTGCCGCTGAAAATCAGATTGCACACATGATGGGGCCAATTAAAATTGTGCGGTAATGACGTTTTTTTTTAAAAACAAATAAGAACGCAGAATTTTTTTTTAATTCCACCTTTTCACAAAATATACAAAAATTAACCAACTTTAGCCCTTAAAAAATTTGCATTTAGGTTTCAAATTAAGTAATTTGATAAATAATTATTAAAATACAGTTTTTAATCTTTATTATTAACCCGCTTTAGTGAAAAATTTAAAATGTTTTTGTTGTTAAATAGTCGATTCAATACTGCAAATATCGCGGTCAGCTAGATTTTATTTGTCTATAACAATTTTTCAAATCCTGTATTCGTAACATATTGTTTGTTATCTGCGGTAATACGATTTAAATAATTAGACATTTGTATTCGCTAAATGTTTAAAGGATGGGGCTCTTCAGGTGCAATCAGTTGTCAAATTAATCAATTTTTTATGTTGAACAAACTGATTGTCAAATATAACTGATAAAAGTGCAAATTCGGCGCATGCTCAACCGCTTAATTAATGTTTTCCATATTTTTATATGCATTACAAATGGTTAAGGAAAACTAATTTAAAACAACAAATTAAACAAAAAAATTAAAAAAATACAAACATTTATTTTTAGCAATGTCCCGTGATTTATCTGCCGACAAAAAAAGAAAAAAATATTCAGAGAAATTTTTTCTGCTAAAATAATCTTTCTATGGGAATACTATTAAGAAAATACTGCCAGAAAAACCTTTTAAGCAAAATTTATTTTATCAATTTTTATTTGGAGTAATATGCTGCCACAAAGGTCCAAAAATATACATAAGTAATAGTATTTCGAAAAAAAAACACATTTGTATTATTAATAATCTTTTGTAAATAATACATACAAAAATAACTTGTCGCTTGTTTTTAATGGTTTCCAAATTTTCAACAAAAAAATAAATCTCATTTAATAGCGAATTAAAGAGAATCCAAGTCAATTCCGGTGACGAGATTCTGAAGACGTCTGGGGCGGGTCCACGAAACGCGTGCTGACTAGGCACTATCTTAGCACGTTGGTTAAAACTCTTGTTAATGTTTTAATTTCTGGGTTTTGTTTTAAGAAAACTTATGGGACTCTTTTTTTAAATAGAATAATTAATATTAAAGAGTTTTATGCATATTATGCTTGAAATAAAATTTAATAAAGCCTTAAACCATATTTAGGAGGTTTGCTAACCCATAAGCTAGGGGTTATTGCTTTAATAGTTTGTATATAAAACAAATATGTATAAAATTAATAAAATATCAGTTTGTGCCAAGTAAACAAAAAAGTACGATTAGATTTTTACAAGAAAAAACCCAGAAAATAAATAATAAGCAAGAGTTTTAAAGAACGTGCTAAGATCGCAATACAACTCAAGCACACCTTTCAGTGGACCCGCCTCAGATTCTTATCAGAAACTGTCACGAGGACGCGTTTTAGTATAAATATGTTCAGTAATTTTTTGCGCGGTTTTCGAAAAAACAACAAAATAAGGGCATTCCACAAGTACCAAACGTACTTTCTTCCCTGCACATATACACGTAAAAAATGTGAAATTTTCGCACTGAGTTGCAATAAAAACACTAAAACAATATTAGTTTTTAATATTTTGTAATATTATATTTTTAATGACCAAACAATTTGACTGTACAATATTTTTCAGAAATTAAAACGTTAAGAAAAATCGCTATTAAACAGGAGGAATTATCGGAAACCGGAGAAGATCTGTTTGATTAGCATGACTCGGAATATATATGGATAAATCCAAAACGGAATAACAGCCTGCGCCAAGTTTCTTAACTTAAAAAAATCCGCCGTAGTGGCCAAAATCAAATTCAATCAAGTCGGGTTCATTACTCAAAAATACTATTGATCCTTGTAAGTCGCATTTTCTGAAAAAAAAAACTTTAAAGTATCACAGTATTTGCCTTTTTCATGACTCTTTTTGAAAATTATAGGCAAATCCATCATCTTCTTTTTATTTTTACAAAACCGCTTTACTTAAATTAAAAGCAACAAAAATATCTACTTTGACGTCGCCATCATTAGAAAATATGCATTCCTTAAAGAACACTATTATGTACTACACAAAATAACAAATACGCATTTTTACAGGTTTTAGCTTTTGGACTTGAACTTTCAATTCAGCCACCCCAAAGTTTGGTATCTGGCGATCCTTATGTGATTGTATTTAAATCTGCTTTTTAGATCAAGATATATGAATCCGCAGTAACACATTAACAACAAGGCTTCTATAAAAAACGTTTTAGCTGGCAAGAACCAGAACCCTACAAAACTAAAGGTGTACCCCCGTGGTTCACTTCCTGAACTTTATAGGTTGGATTTCACGTTGGTGGAAAAGAAAGATCTCTCAACACACTTAACCTTATAGCAAAGAAAGAACGCGGCAAATGTGATCTAAATAGCCTTTATATCAAGCGGCGCATATTCGCTATTTGTTTTATCCTGCCCATATTAGCGCATGAATTTTAAACTTAAAATCACTATTTGCGTAATTGTGACATTGCGGACCGTTGTCGCCAAGAATAACATTTTCTACTGCCCACTTTAGAATTCATTGAGCAATACGCCAATAAAATGTTTTTAATTTTACCCAATATACTAAGCTAGAAAAAAACCAACGTTTTAGCTTTTGGCTGGGGACTTTTAGCTTGAATGCCAAAAAAATGTTGAGATTGTTAAGATCTGGCAGATCCTTTGAGCGATTGTTTTAATCTTGATTCTTGCATTAGTGTATGAACCCAGCGTAACATTTAAAAAATGAATTGCTATAAACATTTCAGCTCGCTATGCTGTCTACGCGTACAGCCTAGGGTTTCCTAAAGGAATATTGAAACATTAGATTTAGAATTCGGCTTCGAACATTCGGCTTCCACTAAAAGCGGACTTAGAATACGTCCCAAGATAGCCTGGAGTTTAAACAACGTGCTATTTGAGCACCTAAATTCTCAAAATAATTTACGAAACAAATTTATAAACAAAAAATAAAATAAACTCTACATGTTAATGTATAATATATATAGAAAAACAACTATAAGCTAAACGGTATATTATTAAAATATAGGTAATCAGTGAGTATAAACAAATTTAATTTAAACTGTAATTTTAATAAGCAATACGTAACTGAACGAAGTACACGCACATAACGTATTGCTTACAGCACCATAGACTAACGTTAAAGTCTTCCGGGCTGAAATTAAGGGCGTAACCGCTCTCCGCCAGGAGCATCACTAAAATAGTATTTTTGTGAACAATGATTTTGAATTAGCAAAAATAAAAGTTAATATAGCATGATGCAGATATGTCATCTGTTTTCACAATTTTGTTTTTTGTTGACAAAATGGGCAAAATGATTAATTTACACATTTCATGTAACCTTTATGTGCCCTTTATTATTTTAGATTTAATGTTAGACCACCCACAATTTTAAATTAATTTTCGTCGTAAAAAATAAATCAATAATTTTCTCAAGGAGTTATTCAAGAGAATTTAAAATTGTGCCCTGTAAAAATCGTGAAAATTAAAATTTCATTTAATAAGAGCTTTAGACAAAAGAAACATTTAGCTACATTTTGAAAAGATAAAATATTGTAATACAGATAAACCATAGGATTTTTTTCATAATTTATCACAAAAAATCCACACCATTAAAACTTATTAAACGATTTTAAATTAGAATTGAAAGACTGTACACAATAAATATCAAAGGTGGATAATACGATTATCCGAAAAAAGGTGTGACATTCGTGTTTTACAAACGCGGCCATGCGAAAGACAACCAGCGAACGGACGGGTGTCACGATAAATGATTTGGAAACCATGTTTCTAAAGATATTTTTTCTTGCTGGCTGACTTTCAAAAACGTTTACAATTTAATACTGTAACTTTTTTTTTCAAATCGAATAAGCGACAAAAACAACAGATGCTGCGTAAAAACCAGAATAAATAGCACAAATATATTATGCAGTATAAAATCATATTGACACAAATTTAACCAATTAAAAAAAATAGCAGAATTAACCCCTTTTAGTATAAAAAAACCGCGAAAACAAACGAAATAGAAACGTTTGTATTAATTTGTCATAAAATAAATTTAAAAAAATACGTCCACATTTACTTAAAAGGACTATTTGTTAAAAACACAACCAGGAACAAAAAGTTTTCAGTTTAGCTTAAAAATGATAAGTGAAAAAAGATGAAAAAAAAGACACGCAAATGTGCACAATTGAAGTTACTTTAACCCGTTCCCGTGAAGGCCTTTTCGACCGCTACAACCGTGAAACCTTCGTACGACAAAGGTAAAACCTTCGTTTCACGGTGGTGATATTTTCGTATGAGAAATGTCGTACGTAAACCTTACCGCAGTAAACTCTTCCTGTTACCTAGGTTTTATTTCTGTCATACATAATTTTTTGGGCGCGAATAGTTCCCAGTGAACGAGCAAATTGAATTGGTTAAAGCTGTACGGTAGCAATATTCAAATTTTTGCAACATGAAATATCCTTTGTAATACACTGTATCCGTGACAAAAATCTGCATATTGCCACCGTACCGTTTTAACCATTTAAATTTTCTCGCTCACTGGGCACTACTCGCGCAAAAAATTAGGTATGACGGAAATATAACATAAGTCGCACGAACCTTTCACTGTTGTAATCTAGGAAAAAGCAATTACGGGAACGGGTTAAAATAAATATCATCATTTTCATTCGGAATTTTCATATTAACAGATAAAGAAATGAAATTAAACATCAATATTTAAGTTAGAAATATACCTACACGAGAAAAAACACGACTACAGAGGGGTTTGAACCTAGGACCCTCAACTGAATATTCAAAGACCATCCGCTGCGCTACCGTAAGTGTCAGAGTATTTGCCTAAAAGCGTAATATAAACTCTGTTTCCAACCACCGATGTTTTCCAGTAATATTTTTATTTGTATTTAGTGTTTCGGGGGTTTTTTAAAAAAATGTAAAATGAACTTTATTTTGGATTATAATGCCTACAAATCTGCGGTAGTTTTTGTTAAAATTTATTAGTTTGTGTTCAATTTTATTGTATTTTTGATTTTAAAACAAAAATACTGAATATGCATTTGTTGCATTCTTTACAACCTTTTAAGGTAGAACTTCACAGTTTTTTTTTGACGACAAATCTTTTTGAATTACATCTTACTATACGTAGTTTGACCTGCTGATTCAGTTTTTGACATTCATTTTTGTGTAAAAAAATGTTATCGTTCACAATCATAAAATAACATCAATAAAATACATGTCAAAAATACAAAACATTAATAAAGTTTATTACCAAAAATATTCTATTTTTTTTTATTTTCTATTTAGCGTATCTTAAATAATAAAACATTTTTTTTTAATTAAAAAGCTAGAAAATTAAAAAAAAAATTTTTTGGTGTTAAAAATATGGTCGATCGACTACTCGAACCCATGGATCCGAGGATCCGAGCGCGATGGGTCCTCGGTGATTTTCGATTAAAAGGAGCTTTTAAAGGAATGGTTCAAAATGTTGTTTCTCGGCGTCAATTAAAAGAAAATTAAACGAAAATTAAAAAAAGTGATTCGTTATTTTTAAACGAAAGTTTGCAAATAGTTAGATATAGGCTTTTACCATTTTTTTATTATAAACGATTAAAAAAGGACTTCAGGATTTTTTTTACTAAATATTTTTGTAAAAAAAGGCTTTTTTGCAATTTAAAAAAAATCCTGAGATCATTTTGAACCCAAACCACCTCTAAAAGTTGCCCCCTATATTACCCTAATTTATTATAAAATTGCGCCCAAAAATAACGAATCAATTTTTTTTAAAAGGCCTTATTGTGGTTTTCAAAGGTAGAATCCATGGACATCTGTTGCGAACTGGACAAACTTTTCGGTGATGTTTTTATAACCACTGGATAGCACAGATTCTTAACTTTTTATAGCACCCCCCTTTATGGGCCAAAAATTAATATTTATAATGATATGCGACTTGTAGTCCAAGTGATCAAAACTGTGAAGTTCTACCTTAATTAGTAAAATATAAAATATTCAAGGATCTTTAACCATTTATTCCATAATCTTTTGTCGTTTTTATACCGGGATTTTCAAAGTCCGAAGGACAAACCAAACGTCCTGGACAAGCCAAAAGTCCTTTGGTTTTTGGAGAAGTTGGTCACTTTATTATTACTTTTTTTGAAGAAAAGTCCAAAGGAAGAAGGATCGGTTTTGTTTATATAGGGGAATAAAAAAAGATATTGTTTTCTTGCTTTGTGGGTTTTGTTAGTATGAATAGACCTTTACTTTATATCTTCCGTTAAATACATCCAGTAAACATTTATTTCCCTCCCCTCGGTACTCTAAATAACACCTGAAGAAGTGTAGAAAAAACCCATTAAAACCTTAAAAGATGTTTAAAAAAGCAAATTATTATGCCAAACTATATTTCTTTAAAACTAGGTGACTTATGCTCTTACTGTAAATTTATTATTCTTTTTATTTATACATTACATGTATATTACTTTCTTGAAAATGCTGAGCTATAGGCAAATAAAATTTAGCTGACCGCGAAAATTGCAGTATTGAATTGACTATTTAACAACAAAGACATTCAAAATTTTTAACGAAATCGGTTTAATAATAAAGATCAAAGCCCGTATTTTAATAATTATTTATCAATTTACTTAATTTAAAACCCAAATGCAAATTTTTAAAGGGCTAAAGATGGTTAATTCTAGTATGTTTTGTAAAAAAAAAGTGGAATTTAAAAAAAAATTTGCGGTCTTATTTGTTGTTTTAAAAAAAACGTCATTACCGCTCAATTTTAATTGGTCCCCTTATGTCTGCATTCTAATTTTCAGCGTCAGCCAGATATAATTCAACCATAAGTGTTCGGAAGCCAGCCAAGAAAATTAAATATCTTTAGAAACATGCTTTGCAAAATGATTATCGTGACACCCGTCCGTCACGATTACACCTGTCCGTCCGCTGGTTGTCTTTCGTATGGCTGCGTTTGTTAAACACGAGTGTCACACCTTTGTCCCGGATGATCGTATTATCCACCTTTGTAAATATTTAATACGACCTGCAATATTTACGAAACTATTGCGGTTCAACGTGTGTTTCAGAACCAGTTGGAATTGGAATCATCTGATGGCGTTGTATGCCAACTTCAAATCTATGTTTTCTTTCAGGATACTGTCATAATTCTTTAACCTCTCTTTAATTCCAAAGACATCCTAAAATACTTAATGTTTAACAATCATTAGTATTTAACTGCCAACTGTAAACTAAGTAATAAATTGCTTTATGGAATATATTTCCTTCGTTATTTCACAAATACAAACATTTTTGCCTGTATTTGACTTTTACGTACCTTACTAAGTTATCTTGTGTGTTTCTTATATATTTACAGTATGAAAAAAACTGGAAAACAAAACAGTATAGTTTTCATTAAAAATCTCAAAGCAAAGCGCCATTGCACTGACGTAAATAGATATTTTCAGATATTTTTTTCACGCGAATGTTTATCCAATTTTCCTTAAATGTTAAATAAAAAATAGTTTTTATAAAAAAATTGAGTTTTGGAGTTATTCAATCGTATTCATGAAACTTCAGTGTACTGTCTGCCCGCACTGCTTTTGAATATTCAAGAGACGTCGGTCTTGCGTGATGACACTGAACCAGGAAGACGACTGTTTTCTCTAGGCCAAAGTTTACGAAGACGGTTTAGTACAAAAACATTGTTCCTCCCTTGGTTTTTTTTTAATTTTGATTTAAAAAACAAATGCTCATGTTTTCCATAATAATTTTTCGTTGTTTTTGAGAATCGATATCATTTGTTTCAAAAACTAAATTCTGTTACAAAATAACACAACAAACATGGATCATACTATGGTTTTTGTGGCAGTTATTACAGGCAAAATGTGACGGTTCACAACTTCTAATTCTGTTTTAAGCGCTTCATTTTCTCCTCTGCATTGAACCAGTTCTTCTCTAAATAAATTTTAAATTACCAAATTAAAAAATAGTTATTTTAATGTTAAATCCAGTAATAATTCACCTAATTTCGTACATAAAAAGAAATTAGATTCGTATGACAAATTGACAAAATAAAAATTATAATACAAAATTAAATGCACCATTAAATAAACTAATTTATAATATAAATTCATTAATAAATCTCAGTAAATCTCCTCGCAATTTAACTCCTACATTTGATCGTTAAAGTCCAATGTTTTATAACGGTAAAATTTAAGAGGAAAATTGGAAAGAAATGTACATCTTTTTATTGGGTTCAAGAATTATTATTTAGTTTATTCCATAGTGCATTGATAGTTTACCCTTTTATTATGTTTCTTGTTCAAAAATTGTTTATCGTAAATATTTAGTGGTATTTCTGGTTTTATTTTGCCTTATTTCTACTAATATATCAATATCTTCTTCGAGACCTTTCTGCACACTCAAATTTCTGTTGTAATTTTTTATTAAATCTATCAGTTATTTGCATAATAAAACAAAAATGGTGTATTTTATAATTTTTTGCAAGATTTCTTATTTTATTAGATTTACGTAAAAATACTTTGTGCACAAAAATACGTCCGCTTGCGATAAGGCAAAAAGGTACACATATCTCGGCAATGCATTTGTTATTCATATAAAAGTTTTATCAGTGTTAAGTTGCTTTTATTGATATGAAGTTAAATTGTTTTTTAGATCCACCACCTCTTGGGGTTGGCAAGTTTAATGTCGATTTTTTTCAAATCCCACTATCAAGACTTATAACATGTGAACTACATTAGGTGTATAAATAATTGCTATTTAGCAGTTTGTTATTCAAATTACAAATATACTTTAAATTTAAAGTATTTTATCATATTAAATTTCTATTTAATAATATTACTTTAACAGTCGAATTTGTCTAGTTGATTCGTCGACCATCATGTTACGTGACGGCACCCATTCCATTGCTCGAATCTAAAAAATCTAAATGTTAAATTTGTTTTTGATATAAAAATTTTATAAAATTATAAACTGTTAACTAAATTTATTTTTAGAAAATATAATAAACCGCTCAACAAAAATTATGTACTTACCTTATCCTGAAGTCGTTTGTGGTCAAACATTAGTTTATGTCGTTTTTCAATCTCACTTCTGAGCAATTCTTCCAATTGTTTTAATCTTGATTCCTAAATATAAATAAAATAATATTCATTATATTACACAAACAAATCAATTGTTAGTTAATATTATAATATTCACATCTTATACACAAAAAAATCATGTGATGTGGATTTTTTTCTATTTTACAGATTATAGGAAACTTAATTCCTGTAATATGTAATGATAAAAACTAACTCTTTTGGAATCATAAGGTTGTCCTTTTCTGACTGTTCTCGCGTTTCAAACGCAGGTGTTTTATTATGCAGTCACCTCATTATTTTAAGGACCCTCAAAATTTCATATAGTCTTCGTGATCACGTTATATATGTTTTGCTCTATGGGAATGGTTGTGGAAGGAGCTGTTTTACCTAATTAGCGCTTGAAAAAAATTGATCTCCAATGAATGAGAGATCTCCACTTTTTTCCTTAGCGCTAATTGGCTAAAAGGTATTCTATAATGTTCTAATTGTGAAGATATTTAACACTGAAAACTTCCGGTAAATTAAAGGGTTTTGATTATCGTGGTTTATAAAGACTAACGAGAGGTAAAAGAGCATCAATCTTTACTGCACATGCACATTTAGCGCTAATTTTATATCAATTCAAAGTTATTAGCTACGCTGATTTTATCCGCGTTATATCACGTTTTTTCGACTAAATAATCAGAAAAGGCTGAATTTATGTTTGACTGGCAAACGGAAAGATTAAAATATCGATTACTTTCAAACAAAGGGTGTGTTGATCGGCGGTCTGACTTCTAGGTGTAGATGAAGCGCTGATACGACGTTTCTGCTGTTTAAAATGCTGAAGACGCTCGACTTCTGCTTGAAGAAGATCACAAGCTTCTTTTAAAGCCGCATGTTGCTGGCGCAGGGAGTAATTTTCATGTTCTTCCTATCAATAAATACGACGCTTATTTAATAACATTATTAAGCTTATTTAATAACACTATTACTAAGCAAAGATCTTCAAGGAAAAGGAAACAAAGATTACGTTTTTTTTCAAAAGATAGGCATCCTAAATGAATTGAATTCGTAAACAATTGGTTGATTTGTAATAAACTTTTAAGAGAGGGAAGCTCAGGTAGCCAAAACTTCAATCTTATATTTCGTTTAATTTCAACCTGTAAAAAATGAGAAAATAGAGCCAATTTTCCGAAAAAATGTGCTACGGATAGTTTTTTTTTATTTAGACTGTTGTCTTTTTATTTATAATCAAAAACAGTTAATTTCGAACAAAAAATATTTTTAGTTAAAAAAAAGTTAAATATCTATTTTAGGCTTAGGGAAATCTCACTTGAGAGTTGTTCATTGAGTAACAAATGGAAAAATATGATAAAGATTTGTGTATTTAGTGACCCAACTACACAAATTATTGTGGTAGTTTCTCTATATAAATGAATGGAAAGGCAAATTGGAAAAGTCGTGCTTAGAGCAGCCTGACAATTGGGAAACCTTCACTTTTTACTGCAAGATTTTATTTGTAAGATAATAATTAAAAATATCTTAAATTCCAAAAAAAGTTTTATAAAAAATATAGAGGTATTTTTAACTTTTATTAGATTAGATTTTATTAGATGGATTAATTAGGTTTTTAACTTTCAGTGTGATTTTATTAGCATTCATTTAGGAACTCTCAACCCAGCCATGCCTCCACCTTGTGTAACTACAAATCAGCATAAATCGTACTTTTTTAAGTTCTCTAGTTAGAATTTCATTTTCAGTAATAAGTTTATCCTTGACTTTAGCTCCTCCGTATTGTCGAATTTCCTCAGCCCAGGCAACTCTGGGAACGTTGCGCGCGAGTTTTTCCTAAAATAAAATATTTTAAAGCGATTTATTATATTGTAAATATTAATTGGTAATATTTTTGCAATTTTTGTGTACTGTATTCTCCAAGATTTAAGCAGAATTTCAAATTTGGTAATTAATTCAAAACCGTTTTTGACTTTCAGATCAAATTCTTAGTGGTCAATACACGAATATTATTTAGGTACTTACTTTTAAATCTTTGTTTTCTTTGATAACAACTTGTAATTCCGGATCTTTGATTCTGGAAGAACTCAGTTTTATTTCTTCAATTTGTTGAATTAGACCGGCTTTTTCTGCTTCCAATTTTTCAACGAGTGCGTGCAATCGATTGACAGCATCAATGGCACCTTGCTAAAATTTTAACAAATTTCAAAGTTTTCATTATCAATTCTTGTTTATTTTAGATTATTTTTGCATAATCTTTAGTAAGTTTTATCCAAACTTACTATAGACAACTTACTATCCAAACAATATCATAGATTATCTTAATTTTTTTAAAAATCGTTGATAACAATGTAAAAAACAGTTTACCCTTCCAGCATCCTGTTGAGCATTTGCGGACTGTTGAATTGCTAATAAATCTGTCTTAGCACTTTCCATTTCTTGTCGGCATAAACTAAAATCTCGAAGGAGTTTCGCCTTTTCACCCTGGAATATAATAATGTTTTTCTTAAGTGAAATAATTTTACGTTTGATTTCAACCTTTATTAATTTAGTTTGTGGCGAAAAATTCTTAAATTCTGTAGTTCGGCTGTATTATTTAAAATTGAAAAAATCTTTGAATAAGAGATGATCTTAATTTTCATAGTGTCTCAAAATTTTGTGGTTTATGAAGATGAATTAAAAATTTAAAAAGCGTTTTATGAAACCAAGTAGTATACAATTTATTATAATTCAAAGTGAATTTAATAATATTTTTCCACATCTCCGCACTGCACATATTATGGGGTATTTTAATTCGGGTCACGTGTGATGTCGGGTTTGTAAACCCGAGCTTATCCAACTTTGATTTATCATGGCGCATAAGCACCACTTTTGTGGCCTGTCTGATAAAAATGTTTATTCGCTGGATAGAACTGTCAGCCCCAGAAAAATGTCGGAGACTTTAGCAAAAACAAATATAATTCTGAAAGCTAGATTAAGGAGCTTTTCAAAAACATTACTTTCTTTATTTTTATTCAAGAACAAATATCTGCCACTGTTATACATATTACAATTATTCTCTGGTGAACCCATAATCCGACACTGCGACCTGCATCATAAATTGTTAATACTCCATCGTTTTGTTATAAATTGTATATTAATTTTGTTCAATTGCATCCATCAATATAAATGTTTTATGAGTCCATACCCATGCATAAAAATGTTAATTTTGGCACTATGGTAGAAATTAATCTCATATCATTAAGAAAAAAATAGCAAAGTTGCTATTTTCAGAGAATTTTCATTCTTACCCTCTTTTGTTTTACAGTTTAAATTACAAAACCTGTAATTCGTTGACTTGAGCTTCCAAACGACTATTTTCCGATTGACTTTCGGAAAGAACCTTGCTAACAGTTTCCAATGCGGTTTCAATGTCTTTAATATCTGATATGCCTCCAGTCTGTTTTAACTAAATTTAAAAAAATAATGGTTAAAATTGCTTATTTGAAAGCAAAGCTCTGCTTTAAATGCTTAATGTTCCGGAGCATTGTATTGGCGGGACGTCAGCAGTTTAAATTGAAAACTTTAATCTTATTAATAGTGTTACAGGAACACTATCGCGATTCAAATTTCTACAACTAACAAACTACATAACATTGAGCGCATGTGGGAACGAACATGCGAACGAATAAAACTGCTTTAATACTGGAACGATAGACCTAAAATTAAAAAAAGGTTGTAGCATTCATAACAAGAAAGCGAAATACCAAATTTTAAGCGAATAGGTTTTTTGCTAAAGAAAATAAGCCATATTTACGTAAGAATTTTATTCATGAAAATGTTCCGTTAAAATTTTATAATTTTGTTACGCTTTTATGTAGTTTGAACTTAGGGTTGAGGCCCTATATTAAATTTGGCTTAGTTTCACTTTTCATTGGTGTGTCAAAAGAGGTCTAAAACAACTATAGACTCCAAAATCCTTTGATTTTAAGTTCCTAAAATCTTCGTGATGTTCATTTACGACCTTAATTTCTTCAAAAAAACTTTTTGTTTGTTTAAAAATACTACAACGAAAATCTTTTTGCAACAATTTTACCAAATATATAACATAAAATATTTATAATATTTTTGGTATTACCTACGCAAGTTGTCATAATTCAATATATTTATTTGATCTCACTTCGTGTCTATTTTCGTGCGCAAAAAGATTTAGAATAGATTGAAGTTTTTCTTCCATTAACAATATTTTCTCCTGCAATCGCAAATTTTCGGTTTGTAAAGTTTCAGTTTTGTTGTCCTTTTCAATTATCCGACTTCTTTCTCGGTTTATTTTCATTTTTTGAAGCTAAAAAAGTAACATAAATAAGGATTTATTTCACACACAAACAAAACTGTTGGCATAAGACTAAAAAATAAACATTTTATTGGATAACTTAGAATAAAAAAGCCTAACTTTGTAAAAAATAAGTTATTTCCTTACTCAAACCAGAAACAACTTTCTCACTCGTTTTTATATATATCTGAAAAATCAAGCCTCAACTCAAGTAAAATTATTTTAGTTGTGTTTAAAAAAATCAAATAAATCGACCTAAAAATTTTGTTCAAAAATAATGTATACTGGCGAAAATTTCAGTAAAAAGCCATATTAGTTTGTAAGCAAAATAGTTGCACACTCAAATGACTTTCGTTCAAATCAATCATCGCGTTATATTGTGCCCACGATTGGGTCTTATTTTTTTAAAAACAAATTATTTTTTATAAATGTTTTTCTGTGCCAGTGAAGTTTTGCCACCAGAATCAGCTGTGATTAATAAAAGGGCCCGTATGCAGAGATATAACTAGCCAGACCTTGTTTTGGCGGTCTATCTAGTATAAACACTTTGACTTTCTTTGACCGTGCGATATCATTTTTTTTCGTGACTTATTTTTCTGAATTGTCGCAAGTAAAACCGTAAAATTTTGGCTATAGTCTATACGTCTATAGTTTTTTTTTGCTATGAGGCTACTTTTACTATAAATAACACTAGATTTATAAATACACCTTAAAATTTTTTGAAAAAAATTTCAAACACATCTCTGCATAGCACTAACACGCTTTAATCGCGAGTAAATGAAAATATAAAATAAGAAATAATAAAATGTAATTATAATATAAAGTTCATCTCACGTCGTCTTTGAGATTGCGTATTTCCGTTTGAAGCCTTGAGACTAAACTAGTATCTTCAGGAAATTTAGGGATTTCCAGTTCAGCATCGGGTTTTTTCTTTTGTTTTCCTTCCAGATACAAGTTTTGTTCTTCCAGTCTAAATTGTGGTACAGTTACAAATAAGTTTTGACAGTTTTTTTTAAAACACTAAAGTCTGTTGAAAAATGATTGAGTCTAAAAAAATTAAGGTGAACGAATCTCGCTGATATACAATTGATTTAGATGATAATCATATCAATGTGTAGCTCACAAATCTTCTAGACTATAATAAAACTTTTGTATGAATCAACCGTTAGCGAGATATGCTTATCTGAAAATATTTTTCATTTTCAATCATTTTTGAACAGACTTTAGTGATGTACAATTATAGATATTTAAAAAAACAGGCAATATGAGAAATACGCGAAAAATTTTGAATTCTTGCCTTTTGACTCTTTCGCGCAGTCTTCCTATAAGAGTGTTATTTTCATCGATTTGTTTAATTTTTTCGTTTAATTTCTCCTTATTTTTCTCCGCAATTTTCTGCCACTTTTTTGATTCTTCCCATTTGGCAACAGCATCCAAAGTCTAAAAAATTAAGATATTTTTGTGATTTGAATGTGAAAGATTTTCTAAATTCCATCTTTCCCGTTATCGTTTTTTTATGATTTTAAATTAGAAATCCAAGACTTAAAATATAACACCGCGTGGTATTGTTTTTTTTGTACTGGTGAGTGTTTAGAACGTTGGAAAGCTCTATTTAAAATTTAATTTATAGAACTAATATTATATAAATTTACTATATCATGTTTTGAAGTTTTTATTAAGTTTACTTCAGTTGTTTCTGATTCCAATGGTTTTTCAGCCGGAACATGCTGGGAATTTCGTAGGTTTTTCTGCAGTATATTTATTTTTCTTTTTAATTCCTTATTTTCAGTTTCCACAATTTTCTGTAAAAAGATAAAATTGTTAAAAGTCCAAACAAAGTTAGAAAAATTGTTAATGTGTTAAAATTAGGAACTTTAAAAATTTATTTACCTGTCGCAAAAATATTACAATTTCATCTGAATTTAAAATAGGAACAGAACAATTATTAGTAATTTTTTTATTATTCATTACCAGAATTTTTTTAAAAATTCAACAAATTTTAGCAAATAAATTAACTTTTAAGAATTAATAATAAAAATGAAGTTTTGACAAAACTAAACCATTTTTTTAATAAAAATATTAAATTTTACACTGCATAAATATATGACAGCAATATCTTAAAACAAGACTTGTTAGATGATTAACATTTCATTTTAGCAAAACGCCCATCTTTTCACAATAAAACATTTTCACTGAATAAACTCAATAAAATAATAAAATTTTTCGGAACGGACGGTAAATTCTCAAAAGATTTATTGTCTTTTTTTAATAGTGGAAAACTCGTAAATTCCTTACATATTTCATGGATTCGCGCAAATGAGTGATCCTTCTCTCCAAACTTTCGTTTTCTTTTTCTAAAGCTGATTTTTCATACTTTAGTTTGCCAATTATTGAATCCTTTCTGTCTAAAATTACCTTATTAAAATTTTTAATTTATAAAATCAAGAAATATTGTAAAAACTAATTTTCATTAAACCGAACTATAAAGTTTTAAATTCTTATAAATTATTTTTAAATTTTTTTGCACTGATAAAATCTTGTTTTTGTATTTTCTATAAAGAAATTCTTCCTAACAAATAAGTGTTTACTGAGATCAGATTTAGCTTCTTCCAATTCAGACCGATATTCTTCTTCTCGACTTTTTCCAAATTTAACATCTTGTTTCTTCTTTCCAACTTTCTCTTCCAAATCTTCCACTTGTTGCTAAACAACAAATTACAAAAGATTATAAATATACTAATTAAAAAGTAATTTTTTTACTTAATAATTATAATTAAAAATTTTAATTCAAAAAATACCACTGATGTTTAGGAGATTAATATGATTTATAAAAAGACTAGAGAGAAATTAAAAAAATCAGCATATGACTTTTTCGTTTGAAAAAAAAAATGAAAATGCGCACAAAGTTCTGTTTCATCAAGAATACATGAAAATTAATTATAAGTTTTATGTATTCTTACTTTTATGACTTTTTGGTGGAAAAAATGTACATACGGTTCTGTTTTGAGTTTTGACTAGGTAATAAAAATTATCAAAGAATCGTAGAGCCAGTGATTATCGTTTTTGTATTGAGAGAAGAAAATATTTATTATTCAAAATTACCCGTAAATTTTTTATTTCAAGGTCTTTTAGTCCATTTTGTGAATCAGTTGATTTTCTTCTTCCTGTTTCACTGGATCTTAATGAGGCCAAAGCTTTCGTTAAACCCTGAAATATATTTAATAAGTGTTTATATGTGATTACAATTATATTAAAGTTCAAACATTGTATCATTTTCCTAAATCATTTTAACGGTTGTGGAAATTTTGCATTTGCTTTGAAAAGAACTACCATAAATTATTTTTAAAAAAAAACATTTATTAAAAACGAAATTGGTGAAAATCCAACAAAAACGCACTATTTAACCTGGCATTGTTGATGAATAAGCTGATTATTTTACCTCGTTTTCCTGGCGCACTTCTTGAAGTTTTTTTCTCATTCGATCACAACGAACTTTCCATTCTAGATTTTGTTGTTCTCTTGGCTTTTCTTTGGCTTGTCCACTCGGCGTTGACCTAAATTTTCGAAATTAGCCTTATTTGTACAAAAGAATACATGATTAAAAAACTGTCTAGCATATAAACCACACATAGCTTTATTTTTTTCAAATTTGCAAATTTTGCAGTCCACTATTTTCTACAAGATTCCACACAAAACAATTTCTCACAAAGCACATGTTTTTGCAGCGAATAACACGACTTTCTATATACTCAAAGAAATATAAAAAATGGCATATAATTGTATAGTGATTATAATAAATCTACTTTAGCTTAAATAGTGCTTGCTGCGCGACTAATTTTATGATTAAAATTATCTGCATATAAACATAAAACATTATTGTTTTAGTGATAATCCTGTAAACAAAACTATTTTACAAAGCTTCGAAACAACTCAAGAGCTTTGTCTTGTTTTTGTACTAATTTTTTGAGTAATTACCACAGATTGCCATAGATTATTTTGCCAGTTTTTCTTTTCTTAATTTTTTTTTTCAAAACTTATTCAAAACAATAAAAATAGTCCTAAAATACAGATAGAGTAACTTAAAATATATTTCAAACATAGTCTAAATTCGTTCATTTAAGGGACAGAGCTTTGAAACTCCCTAAGTTTTAAAAGATTTCCGCTTTAAGTGGCCGAAGTTTCAGGGCTCCATCCGCTTACTGACCGGAACTTCAGAGCACAAAAGAGTAGGAACATCACTTATGCCTACATCCTTTATACCCATACATACACAACTTACCCCCAGGGAATATCACTTCTTTTCCTGAATTTAGAGCTATTTTTAAAACTTGATTGTCCCGTGTTGTCTATTTACCTGATAGCTTTTATAGAAGACTTTGGTACATTGGAATCAATAATATCACCGAGTTTGGTTGAATGGGAAGGCACTGTGGGGGAGCTTTGTCCTGACGCGCTTTCGTCTTTTTCAATCGCATCCTGAACAAAATTGCCGTGTGTTATTAATTTATGGGCATTTTATTACTCTATTAAAGTCAAAAAATAATTAACAAAAATGAAAAAAACACAAAAAAAAACTTGTTTCGTTTTTTGCACTAAAACGTAAAACATTCACGAGATTTTTGATTGACCACATTTCACAAACGAGTACCAACTGTGCGCTTGTGAGAATGAAGGGTTAGACTGTTCCACCCGATTAAGTTTAGCATATCTTCCAAAAGCAATCTTTTTTCATCGTTTATTTTAAATTTACACTATTATATGATTTTTTTATTTTGTTTAAATTGTTTGTAAGTTTATGATTAGGAAAAAAATCGCATAAATCAACATGTTATGACCAATGTTTTCACGATAAAATTAAATGAAGGCGCCAGTCAATAATATAACTCATCACTCGACTGCCATGTTTAAAGATCATGAAGCTCTTTATGTATGCAAAATATAATATAAATATACATTCATACCTTTTGAAACTGAATTTTTTCATCGACTTCTTCAAAATCAGAATCATAAATTTCTTCATCAATGTCTAGTACAGGCTCCAGCTCAGTTTCAGGCTTGGGTACGGTCTCTTTGCCTTTCTTAAGTTTTGAATCATGCTCTTCTTCCTTTGTGGATGACGAAGACTGTCGCTTTCTGTACGTGGAGTTTTCTTCTTTTGGCGGAGACATGGAAAGCCGTTTTTTCTGGACATGAGGTTGATGCTGGAATCTCTGGATTTGAGATTCTAAATTAATTTTTTCTTCCCTTTCAATTCTAAGCTTTTCCACTAAAGATTGGATGTTGTTTTCTTGCTCAACAACGGTATCTTGAAGTTCAGCTATCTTTAATATCTAAAATAAAAAAAAATCAATTCTTGGCCAGAAAATTTAGCTGTACTTTTAGAAAAACATTTCGGCAATGGTAATATTTTGTAAAATGAAAAACTTCTTACTCCCTCCCATATGTATTGTAAAATTTTAATTAAAAATTAATTAATACATGTTTTTCAGTTTCACTCTGCTGGTCTGCTCTTTCAAAAATTGATTCAGATTCTTTTTGATATTTTAACAATCGTTCTGAAAATTCAGTTTGTGAATGCTCCTGAGCTTGTCTCAAGTCCTCTTGATGAACCCGTTCCATTTCAGCCATATCGCGTTTGCAGGCGTCGACCAGTTTTTTGTAGCTGTCAGTAACCGTGTCTTTTTCTTTTAATTGAATCTAAATCACATATACATTATCTATACATATACACAAATTTACTAAATATAGGTGAAGTTGAACTACGAAATGGATATTTCATTCTACTCCCACAAATAAAAATAAAATAAATTGAAAGTTTATCCTCTTAATAAACCATGCTATTTATCTTTTTGAGAATTTCGAGTGATAATTATTGTAATGTATTGTACTCTTTAACAGAAGCATTATATTTTTGAAATAATTTTTACGCATTAAACGTTGTATTAAACATTAAACGTTAAAACAAATTGTACTCATTTTTGGCTTTATCTTTTAATTTCTTAAACAAAATGTGCAAACGTATTGTTATGGTTTTTCAGTTTACCTATTATCTACATCGTTGCTTTACCTTTAAAGTGTCAATCACTGTTTGCATCATTTCCTGAACACGTGACACCTCATCTCTTTCAGCTACAGAAAGAGAAAATTGTTGAATATCGGCTGCATTTTTTGATGCTAAAAATGAAAAGGCATTGTGGTAAGTGTTAACTCGTGTCGGATGCATTTAATTGAGGTTTAAGTGTCTATTTTTTCATTAATAATATTGTGGTGTTTTCATAAATGGTGAATTGAATACTCGTCCTTAAAAGATTAATCGAATCGATTTAATTAAATTTTCGATACAATTTATATAATGTTTAACTAAAACTCGGTATTTTGAAAAATAATAATATTAGTAATAATAATATTAGTAAACATATATTAATAAAAACTATTGGCTACTTATCGATTCGGAACGGGGAATCAAAGATTTTATGTTGGATTGAAATTTTCCGGCGGCCAACAATTCACTTTCCAATTTTCGATTCTTTTCCAATGTCTCAGTCATTGCCTACAAAGTTTCACATCTGGGTTTTTAAAAAAAATCAAACAAAAAAGGTTATAATATCATAACTATTTTTTCCTTTTTATATATGCTCAGTTTCTTTCGTTTGTTTTCTTCTGTTTAGTCAGCATATGCAGTATGGCCACCAATAATAGAATAATAATAACAATTTATTTCGTGAAAAACAGAGACATACGTAAGCAACAGAACCATTGCTCTGAGTTTGCATGTTTCTAAAAATCAAACTAATGCATTTATAAATTCGTATTTTTTGCCGATGACGTGCACAAGCCTTGTGTAATTGGAATATATTTTTTCTCAAATTAAATTGTATATTTGCAATATATGTTGTATGTATCTTGTCCACCGTTTCCCTTGCTGCATGTGAGCCTTGATATATGTGTATCATAAGTTGGTTTGTGATGACGACTCAAAACACATACGTTTTTGCGGTAAAAATTCCCAACTCATCAAGAACCACGCTAATCCACGCCAAGATGAAATCGTCCCCGAAATAAATAAAATTAAACTATGTTAATGAACAAATAATCTCCCAAGTTATACCTGTCGAAGGGTTTCCACTTCTTTTCTGTAGCCATTGGATGAGCGAAGAACTGTGCGCAGTTTGTTCAGCGCCTGGGAAAGTTGCTCAGTGAGTGGCAGCCTTGGATCGGGAAGCCCCTCAGAATCGATATCCAGCTGAAAAATTATTATAAATGAAACATATATTCCAATTAGTACAAATATCATTAAACTATTGTTTTATGCTTTTTTATTTAAACAAATGTTATAACATTATAAATTTCTAATTATAACATTATAATTGTTATTCTTGCAAATTTAGTTGTTCATGTTTCACCTAGATCACATGGACTACTATCTTGTTGACTATTGACTTCACAGACAACCGGTGACAGACCTTAGTTTTGCCACGGCGTTACATATGTTTAACAGTTTTTATACGATGGTTTGACTGCACTCACATGACAGCAAAAATAATTATTCGTGCGCCGGAAAAATTAACTGTTTAAGAAAATTTTCCGTGCATTTTTTCGGTGTCACATTTGCATTTAGCAAACTTAACAAACTTATAATTTTAATAATTTACATAATTTTGTTGTATTTCGCAATATTAATCATTCAAGATTAAATATAAAAAAATTAAATAAAATGGAAACATTTTTTTCTGTGCTAACGTATGTGTCATTTAAAATAAACCACTATCACTTAGGTACTTACATAAAATTACTTTAATTATATTTCAATTGGATAAATTGTAAAACTAATTCAAATTACATCCGACATTTCTTTTTCCTCCCATCGTTCAACTGATTCTAGATCATGAATTCTGGTTTCTAGCTCGGCTTCCCTTGTCTGCCAAGACATTTCTTTCTTTTCAAATTCCTAAAGAAATAAAATGTAAAAAACTGAAACATATAATGTATGCTGTGCTGACTGAGTTGATATTTGTGAATAACGCTAAAATCTATGCTTGATCTGTTTTATATCAGCTTTTTAAACACAGAATTAATTAACCTGGCAAACCTTCCCCATAAATTGTATAGATATATAATGCTCGAAAGATATAAAATGGTTTTGTATGTTGTTTACTTTTTTGCCTTACGGCGACACTACATTGTAAATAACTTGTAACAAAATCATGCTGCAATGCAATTTTAGTAGTAATTGTTTGGAATTATCTGCAAATTAACTCTGTATACCTAACTTTTATTTGAACAATAGAATTTTGCTTATTAAATTTAAATTAAAATTGTTTTGGTTACTTTATTCATAACATGGTTTTAATTTAAATCTTTTGTATTTTTATATTCAAATGGTTTTTGAACGCAGTGAGATATTACAACCAGAGTTTAAAAAAACGCTATATGGCGGAAAGTTTGGATATGGTTCAAATAAATGATACATGAACAACATCGACTTATTCAATATACAGTACTCAGTGTAGTTTTGTTTACAATTAGTAGCTTCAAAAAATTTTATTAAAGCTCATTAAACGGAACGTACAATGGAACAAGAATGAACCGTATAAAATCCATTTAATGTTGTTCGACTCCAATGTTATTGCATCTTTTTTTTGTGAGATTTGTAAAAAAATGTGCAAAAACATTTCGCTATATATATACAAATCATAATTAAATTAATATTTGTATGTAACCCTGTGTTGTTGTAAGTTTTTTTTTAACAAACAACCCTCCAGCCTTCATTATTATTTTGTGACGTCAAATATATAACGTGATAATTTTTTTTAAGAAAATAGCAATACTTTTAAAGATTTAACCATTTCTTCCTCTATTTTAAGCAAATCTGATTCCATTTGAGAAGCTATTTTTTCACTGACAATAAGCTGAAATTACAAAAAAAGCTTTAGAATAAGACGATGCATAAATCACGCGCAAACACAATAATAAAGCAAAATAGAATTTAAAAAATGCAATTGAATGAAATACAAATATTTTATATTTTTTAGAAATAGAATATGTTTTTATTGAAATTTATTGTATATTTTTAACTTTTTCTGGTTTTAATCGAGTTTTGATGCCGTTGTAAAGCGTATCTTGCGTTTCAAATTTGGTGAGAAGTAAAAAACGATACAGAGTGCAAAGTATTGTGAAGAACAAAGTTTATTTTTCAACAATTCGTTCTGAGACAGATCTCATCTGCGTTTAAAACACGTTTTCCCCCAAAAAAATCTAAAAAAATTAATATTTACTCTATAGTCGTATAAAATCACTATTGAAAAAATCATTTCCATAGCGATTTTTGACAATCGATAATTCGTCGTTTTCTATACTAGAAGGCTGTAATTGTATATGTAAGAAACTGTTATTTGGCTCGTAGCCAGCCATGATTTGAACTTTATTTGTTTCAATTTTAATGATATTTAAAAATTACTTTTTGTTGCTCTCTTTCCATTTTTCTGGTGAGTTTCATTTCAGACAGACGGAGGGTTTCCAATTTTTGATGCCATTCAACAACTTTTTTGGCCCCTTGTCCTTCTTTCAAAGTAGACAATAGCTCTTCTAAGCTTAACAATTTTGCCTGTAGCTCTGAACTGAGCAGTGAAGCTTGTTCTTCGCTCTCAACAGCCTGAAATTGATTTTATATTTTATTTTCTTTCTTAAAGTAAAACTAAAATTGAATTCGTTTATTCCTGAAAAAAAATTTAAGTTGGCACTCGCCGTTAAAATATGCAATCGTCTGAACAATTGCGAAGGTAATCTGTAGGGCTTTGCTCGTACTCGCTGACTTTGCATTGTCTCTTTTGGGCAGACGCGACAATTATTTATATCCCATTAAATATATATAAACAAAATAAACACACACTTCTAACAATATAAAAGTCAAAATTTTAATTCAGTTATAAGATGCTTTCCAAGATGAATTCTTAAGATAAAAATTATTTGAATACCTTTATTAATTCGGTCTTGATTTTAAGACGGTCTTCTTGTAATTTGGTCATGTTATCGTGAAGTTTGGTCAGCTGTTTCAAAGTAACACACCCAGCAAACTGGTTTCGCAGGCCCTAAATTGGAATGCCACATAACACGTTACTACTTGTGGTCAGGACAGAACTTAATGTAAATATAAAACATTTTTTGCAATAATTGTCGAGGAAAAAATCATATCCGGGTTAACTGACTTAAATTCGTCCAATCCTATTTTCGGTCAGCGGCATTAATTTTTGCCATGCGCAAGATTATGAAATTAACCACGTAGGGTTGGATAGATCGTTATGTCATCTTTCTAGCCATACGCAGTTCATTTCATATTTTTGCGCAGAGCAAAGTTATGGAATGACAGTCGATGGCTGAACGCTAGCAGAATTTAAATCAGTTGTGCTAAATGCTTACGCTTTCTTTGTTTCGGGTCAGTAAACAGTAAAATAGCTTTTCTTTGGCTATTATATCAAAGACATTAAGAAAATAAAATATAAAAAAAAACTGTATTTCTAACCGTTATTGTCGCTCGGAGTTGAGTTATCTTGTGAATATATTCAGTTTTCATATGTTGAAGCTTTCTCTCTTTATAATCATATCTTTGTTCACTTCGAAGCAGTCTGGTTTCAAGGGATCTTAGCTTGGTTTTTGCTAATTCCAATTCCTCCGCAGTGTTTGTCTCATTTAGTTTGATATGGATTAATTCTCTATGAAGTCGACCTAAATTAAATTATTTTTATTACTGTTTAAACAAATACTTCCTTATTCGGTTTCAAAATATAAATCAAAGAGAAAATATAAACCAAGCATACCAATTGTATTTTTATGTTCACTTTCAGTCTGCAAGTCTCGGACAGTTTGCTTTAACATAGCCAATTCTTCAGTTTTTATTTTGGAACTCTTTTGCCAATGATCAATCTGTGTTTGGGCAACATCCATTAGGGTCTAAAAATTGTCAAAATTAATTCAAATATTTCAATACAATATCATGCTATGATGATGATAATAGATTGAAAACGCATATGTTTTTTGAATGTGTTTAAGAAATTTGTATAGAGTTTTTCCATTTACAATTTAGCTCACAAATGAAAAATTAGAGTTTTTTTTACTTAAACGGTGTACGTGAAGTTAAAAAATAAATATATGCGTTATTTTAAGGCAAAAAAATTTACGATTTGGGAAACTGAGCCAGATCTAAAAGCTTGTAAATTTAAAAAAAAGGAACTTGAATCTCTAAACCTGTGTGAGGAATTGTTGCAACATAAACCTAAACGTAAGCCAAGCTAATTTTGATTTAGAGCTCTAGTTATCATTTCAGTTTTTCAAAGCTCTAGTTTAACCCAATTCCACTTGACGAAAATTCCATTTAAACTATGTACAAAAATTTGCCCACAAACAATTTTACAGATTTTGCCAAAAATTGGTTTATTGTAATTACCCTCAGATTTTCAATCTCCGCGTTGTTTTTGGTGTCTCGTGATTCCAACTCTGCAACGAGTTTTTCCTTTCCATTTAAAGTCTCTTGTGGAACACATTCTAAAATAAGCAAGAATATACAAATGCTGCGATAATAAAGTGAAACCAAAAATTACAGATTTCTACATTTTTATTTACCAAATAAAACTTAAGTTGCATTTATTTTCACAAATTAGAAACCAGAAAACGTAAAAAACTCTATTAGTAACAGTATTTGAAAGAGTTGTTTACAATGAATTTGATGAACGGAGCTTGGAACCAAAAATTGGAACTTGGAATCGACAAGTTGGTAGAAAAAGAATGTTGTACTGTTGTAGAAAAAATATTCAACTAACAAAAGGTCGAATTAGACGGTGAGTATAACAATGTATAGCTGACGTTAAAATATATTCACTAATAAAATTTTTGTATAAATCGACTGTACCGTTAACAAGATGTTACCTGAAATTTGTTTCCCGTCCACATAATTTTTGTACAGACTATAAAGTATTTTTTAAAAATATTTCTCTAGTTTTTCAAATGTCATTTTGTAAAACGAATAAAAGGAATAAAAATGACCAAAAGGAACACAGAAAATAAATTTTGGTAAATTATTGGTAAAGAAAATCTTGACAAATAGTGAATTCCTACCTAAAAGTAATTGGAGCAAACCTTACACTATAAAATAAAAGAAACTTTAAAAAATAACTAAAAACAAACGAGAATTATGCATTTTTTTTAAATAAACAAAACATAGTGTTTTAACATAATTTGTTATTGTGTTTGCAGGTGATCGGTCTTTCCGGTCAAAAATTGACTGCACATATACATAATTCTTAGCCCAAGGCATAATGAAATTAAATGTTGAAATAAGTTTTACTTGCTAGTTGATCTCTCAGTTCAGCTTCTGATTTTTGGAACTCTATATTCATAGCCCCCAGCTAAAATGATAATAAAAATTTAGTTAAAATGAATTTTTTTCAATAAAAATCAGTTTTAGTTTTATATTTTTAAAAGAAGATTCTTGTTTTGAGAGAAGTCAATTATTAAATTAGTGCATTAAACGCTTATGGCGTCTCAGACACGGAATGTAATTTCCGTTTCGCTGTCAAAGCTTAATCTTTAATAAAAAGTAAATGTTATAAATTTAACGCGTAATTTTTTATATTACTCGTTTCAAAAAAGACACAACATATAAAATCGTTGTTTGATTGTCTGTGCAATGGATTTTTCGAAGGACAATGAATTTTAATGCAAAAAGAATGTGTTTTTTCTTCGAAGCAATGAATGAAGCATAAAATGTCATAATTTAATTTTTAATTAAGACCAAGTATGTGTAAACTGCCATTCTCGCAAACTTCAAAAATAAAATATTTGGATTAAATAAAACGACGCCCTCGCTGTAACCGCCGCGACCACTTCTCAAAAAGTTTATGCGTAAAAAATGAATTGTTTTTTTCTTTCAAATCCATTCAATTTTTGATAAAAATTTAGTGTTACGACCACCAACTGGCTGAGAATAATTTTTTACTGATCATTTTTTAGTGAAAAATTATTTTGGATATAAAAATACTAAATATATAAATTGAAGCAAGATTTTATGGTATATTTATTCTAAAACACACCTCTTCGACCTTATGTTCCAACTCAATTTTGCGTTCTTCGATCATTTTTAGCTCTTCCATTTTTCGTTCGTACATTCTGTGAGAATGTTCAGCTCTCTGTCTTTCGTTAAGCTCTTTCATTTCCAAAGCAACGATTCGTTTTCCAGTGGCGTCATCATCAACCCCACTGGTGACACCAGAACCGTATTCTCGTCCTTATATAAATAATGAATGTTTTAATTGATTATTTTTTCGGGATTACCAAGAATACATGAAATTAATTAATTAATTAATTTCATGTATTTTTGGCATTACTAACTTTTCCCGCAATAAATCTGTTGGGTTTTTTTGTTTACAAACACCTCAGCCATCCTACTCTGATATGTGTTTTTTAGGGTTTTGGATGATTATTCTTTATAGTTAGGTTAAAAAATAAACATATGTATTTAACTAAAACACACAAACTAAAAATCTATTTTATTCGAATTTATATTCAACGCAAATATCATTAGAAAATAAGAAATCAACAAAATAAAATTTGTTGAATAAACGTTTCTATATAAAACAAAATTAGTATGTTTTTCAAACAATGCTGTCCTATAATAAAAATTATTTGTTTAATTCTTAGTTAAATTTATACCAATTATTTTAAAATATTCCGATGAGTTTTTGGTTTTTTACCAATTAAAATAAAACAAATTCTTTAAAATCAAAATTTTATTTATATTTCAAAGAAAAAACAAAAAAAATTTAAAGTGTCGTTATTTCAAAATTCTTAAGTTAATATATCTGTAATCCTTGATTTTTCGTTTTCTAGCGGCCTTTAGATTGTGAAAAAAATATTTCATATATGATTTTAATTTAAAGAAATAAACCACATGTCAGTTTTTGAAAAAAACCACAGGCGTATAGGTGTTTTATTTTGCATGCCAAAATATAGGTTATTTTGAAAACAATTCATAAAACCTTAGCAAACTATAATAAATTTTAATAAAATGCGAATTTTTAAAATGTTTAACCCGTTCGCGTGATTGCTTTTATCTCGGTTACAACCGTAAAACCTTCGTATTACTGTGGTGAAACCGTCATTGCACGGTGAACCATTGTGTACGTTAACTTCACCACATTAAACTTTACGTATCAGCTATGTCGTATCTACAATGTAGGTCGCACTTCATACTTTGTGCGTGATTAGAGCACAGTGAGCGAGCGAATTAAAATGGTTAATTCTAGAATTAACTACAGATTTATAGCTCCAAAAATATGGTTATATAAATATAAAAAAGTAAAATTTCAAAATGTAAAATGTGAAGATTCGAGATAAAATAGAATATTTCTTCTTTGATTGTGCACCAATGAATAAATTTTGCCAAAAAGCGGTAGAGATTTTTGCCGAAAAGGAAAAAAATCAAACTTAATATTAATGTAAAAGAATATTTATTAGTAGATAAAAAACTTGATGGAATCGATGGAAAAGGCAGGAATTTAACTTGTGGTCAATACTACATTTATATAAATAAATTAAATAACCATCAACCAAGTTTCGAAACATTTAAATATTATGTAATAGCAAGAATTTATGTATAAAAAAAATAGACAAAAACTGGAAAAGTATGGAAAATGGAAAACTTGGATGTGATATAAAATATAAAGGAATAAATTAAGGAGAAATACAGTGTATATATCTAAAAACTTTGTAACAAGAATATAAACAAAGTTTCTTAGTTGGTCTGTTTTATCTTTGTTTTTTTTGTTTTGTTATTGTTTGATTGATTGTATATTTTTTTTATGTATGTGTATTTAAAAAAATATAAAATAAAAAAGAAATGGTTAAAGCTGTACGGTAGCAATATGCAAATTTTATTCACGGATGCAATGTATCAAGTACTATCTAGGTAATATCTTGAATTTACCGCTGTGAAGTTTATGTACAACAATGGTTTGACGAAACACCACCGTGAAACGAAGGTTTAACCACGGTATTACGAAGGTTTCCACGGTTGTAACCGGGGTAAACATCAATCACGTGAACGGGTTAATGTTTCCTAATTTCATTGCAATTATTAGAAAATGTAAAAAATTTAAGCAAACCTTGCTGCTTTAAATAGTGATTTTCTTCTTTTGCTGCCGTTAGGAGTTTTTCTAAATGTTCCAGTTCTTTCCTTTGACTTTTGACTAACAACTAAAAATAGTAAAATTTGTAAGCAAAATATTTTAAAAATTTTGATTAGCAAAGTACAAAAGTTTTTCGTGCTTTCTTTCGTTTATTTAAGAAGAATTCCGAAATATGAAGGACTCCCGCAACGAAAATATTTTTTAATTGATTCTTTAACTAAAAAGATTTTTACATCTAACTAATTTTATTACAAAATTTTCAACAAAGACAATTCTTCCTGTACAAGGCAAAGGGACATGAGAATTTTATTTTAGAGCGTTCAATAAACTTAAAGAAAACTTTAATATTATAATAAAATAAAAGTAAACACATATATTGTAATCACGTTCTTTCACTTAATTTACCTCTGTCTCTGTGTCAAGCTTGAAAGTTTTCATGTATTCTATATTTTTATCCATAACATTTCTATGCTCTTCCGTTAACTGCTCCAAATTTTTCTGCAACAGTTCGTAATCTTTCAAAGGAACACTTTGTTCCAAAGCTTTGTGCAAGGCAGCAGATTCAAATGAAGCAACGTTCTAAAAGTTTGATTCAACTTAAGAGCAGTAGTTTCTAAAACTGTGTTAATACCAGAAATTTTTAGCACTTATATAGGAAATCAATTTACACCAGATCATATCCGCGTGTGATCCAAAGAGCATGGAGACACAAAAAAAAACAAGAGAAATTTTGGCAAATTTAAAGTATAGCATTCTAAGTAAATTGTAAAAAATTAAAGCTTTTTCAGCAAACTATTAACACTGAAATAACATTTCTTGTATGAACTCAAAAGAACACTTAATCACAAACCACTTTAAAAAATCTCTTTTATAGTTTGTGTCTTATCAGTTATTAAAACAAAATTACCTTTTGTTGCTGCATATATGCTATTTTTTCCTTAACAGATGTTTCCATTGAAAGCGTCTTCTCTTTTGATTTCTCCACTGATAATAATAGTAGTTTTTCAGATTCCTGAAGTTCTTGTATTTTTCTTGTCATCTTTTTCTCATTCACGCGCATCACAATAAATTTTCGAGTCAATTCAGCATTTCTCCGGTTGATTTCGTCGCCAGTTAACGTTTCACTTTCTTTAAACCTCTGAAATTTAATTAAACAAAATAGCCAGACATAAAAATTTTTTTAAAAAATAAATAAAAGACAAATTAAGCTGATCTGGGGCCCCGGGTTGATTTAATGATACAAATAAAATTAAATTTAAACAATTTGATAAATTCAAAATCTATTGGTCAAGGTCTATCAATCACAATACCGCGAACCGATCACGAAATATACGAAATCGCAACAAATGAACGAAAATCAAAAAACATTATTTAATAGAGGTGGCCCAAAGGATTTTCCAGCCATATATAGTTTTGTAAATGTACAGTAAATACAAAATACAATGTACAACTACTTATCTAAACTTGCTGTTTAGATAGGTAATTGAATTGTATTTTGAAACCATTCTATTTAAATGTCCCGTAAATTCCGTTAGTGAGATTGAGATCCGAAAAGTGCGTTCACTACTGTTGAGTCGCCTTAATTCTTTAGTTGGAAAACACACACTATTCATCATATTGAACGTCCAGTTAGCTAGGCACAAACATGCTTATGCAAATTAAATGACACTGTTTATAATTTATTTATTATGTGTGATTCATGAATTACAGAAGAGGTATTTTCTAACATTTATACTGTTTTTGTACCGTTAATTAACACGTATGTCCTATTGTAAGATTTGGAGTAAAATGAAAAAAAAATCTTAATGCTTCTTTTTTTAATCAAAACGTTAATACACTGAAAAGTGATTAATAAAGAGTCGGTAATGTCAAGAATGCATAAGAGTAGAGAATGTCCGACTCTGTGTTAACCGGTACTCTACATGCCCCTGTGCTATGCGTTCTAGAACTGTTCGGAACAGTTCTAGAACCTGTTCCGAACAGTTCTAGAACAGTTCTAGGACTGATTTGCAGTTCTCAAAATCAAAAAATAAATAAAACTCCGCAAATGATATTTCAACACATAAAACAACGGAAATACACAATAAAATCACGTGATAAGTGTTGGAAAATGTTTCGGTGACTTTTATAATGCACCAAAGTACAACTTCGGCATTTTCAAATGCCGAATTTCTCACAAATTTGGGCAAACTGGAAAGTACACCGACACCGTCCGAACAGTTCCGAACAGTTCTAAAACGAGTTAGAACTTCCGAGTTAGAACTGTTCGAACTTCCGAGTTTAAAACTGTTCGGAACAGTTCTAGAACTGGACCGGTTGGGGTTCGTGTAAACAGTGTCTGGATTATTTAAGAAAAGTAAAAGTAATTTGACCTTGGAGTAGAAGTAAGGTTATATAAGTAAAGTAAAAGTAAAAGTAACCTGGTCGGGGGGGGGGGGGAGGGTTTGTTTGGTGTTTTGGTTTTGGGGTTTGGGGTGGGGGTTTTTGGGGGAGTGGTTTTTTTGTTGGTGGGGGGGGGGGAGTGTTGGGGGGGGAGGGAGGGGGTGGGGAGGAGAGAGAGAGTATGTTCTAGAAAAAGAAAAAATTTTCACTAGTGGTTAAACAATTGTTCAAATTGTAGGTAGATTATTCCACGGTGTCGATTTTTATCACGTAAAAAATCCACAACGACTTGTGAAATAATCTACAATTTGTTGAATAATCTACGTGATACTTTTTCCACGCAATACTGTAGAAAATTCCACGCTTTTGCTTGAATTTCCACATGTAGATAATTCTACAATTTATCTTGCGCTTGTAAACAAACAAAAAATGCGAACGGAAATCTCTACAAAGATCTGCGGAATAATACACAGTTTTGTTGACAATCCACATGATAATTTTTCCACATAACACTGTAGAAAATCCTACGTTTTTTGATGGAGTTTCCACATGAAAAATGTGAAATAATCCACACGGTGGAATATTTAACATGTTGACGGAGCATTTGCGAACAAAAAAAAAACAACGAAATATAAAAAAAATTATAGAAAGTCGTTTTGTTATATGAAACAAATGTACTAAAATTGTTTTTATTATGTCAAAACCGTTTTGTTTTAAAGAAATTGAAAGACAAGCGACTGTCTTGCGTCTTACAAAAGTAATAGCAGGCGTTTTCGAGTTGCTACTTCTATCTTATGAGGCCGGTGTCGGATAATATTTTCGCCCCCATGATAAAATCGCCGGCCGGCGAATTCTTCATAGATAAGGGCCATTATATTTTCGCCCCCCGGCGAATTCTTCATAGACACTTGCCATGATATTTTCGCCCCCCATCATTATATTTTCGCCCCCTCTAATATTCACAGGGGGCGAATCCTTCATGGCTGATCGTCTATAAAGAATTCGCCCCCCATTTCCTATCAAATGCATTCAAAAACATAAAAATTTACATATTATAATTATAAAACAATTTAGTTTGACCACATCCGTTAATTATAGCTTGTATTCTGTTGTGTGTTACGTAACGCGCAAAAGTAACAAGTTACGTGACGAACAAGTGTAACAAGTTTTTATCAAATGTTGAAAGTTTAACAAGTGCATTGCAAATTCAAATATAAAAATTAATAGTTGCTCTAAAACCAAAGCTTAAAAAAACAAAAACAACAGGAGATATCTACATTAGAACTTTCTAAATATTTTTTTTCTAAACATATTTAGTTGTTCTGGATTATTCTCTTAAATCATGCTCCGCAGTTTTAGCTATTAAAAAAGATAGTTTCTTTCGCCTTTTGAATAAGTATTTAAAATTTATTTAGCCTTGAACTATGTTTTAATAATTTTTGTGACTAATTAAATGGTTTTTTTTTGAAAGAAAAGTTCACAAAAAATTTTTAAATGTAATGCTTTACTCTTTCAAAAAATAACACATACAAATAAACAATAGCTTTAAGGTTCTTGGGAATGTGTGGTGTTGCAACCCTCCAATATCATGCTTTGAAGCTCCGGTCATTTAAAGAGGAGGAAGCTCCGAAGCTCAGCCCCTTAAATGAGCGATTTTAGATCTATTCAAGCTTGAATTAAATTTTAAATCATATTATATACAATATTAAGACTATTTTTATTGTTTTAAAAAAGTTTTGGAAAAAATAATTTTCAACAAAAAATTTTCACAAAATAATCCATGGCATCAAATTTTAATTAATTAAAAATAAAATTAATAAAAAATAGAGATCCGGAATCCGAGGCTGCTCTGGAGCTCTTAAAATCGGAGCTCCGAGAAAAATCACTATTGATGATGATCCGAAGCTTTGAAAACAGTAGCTTTGCTTCGGCTTATTTAAGCTTAAAATATTTCTTCAGTTATTTTTATATATATTTAAGACTATTTTTTATTGTTTTAGAAGATCTGGAGTTCCAAAAGGCAAGTTCTTCTATGAAGCTCAGAGATCAAAAAAACATCACTATATAAAGTCACATGTTTTTCTTTTATTTTTATGTTATAAATTTTGGTTAAAACTAAAATATAAGCTAAATTATATTTGATTAACGATTCAACGCACGTGACTAAGTCGCCCAACAAAGTTTATTAAAAAACCACGGAATAAAATGTATTGTTTTCAATAATAAAATAATGACCTTATTCATTCTGTAATATTTTACGCCTTATAATAAAACTATAATCCGGTGTGTCTTTGATAATTTTTATTCCAAAGCATTCTAAAAATTTTTTGAAAAAAAAACATGAAATAATGGTGTAGAAATTTTTGCATTGAATATTGGTTTACGCACGAAAAGTATTGGTTTACCCATTATTTTGTAAAAATTATATAAAAAATGCATTTAAATGCAAAAAAAGAACTTTGTTACAAAAAAACACCATAAAACTAAGAAACGCTCATTATTAAAATGAAAATTATAGGGGGGCGAAAATATAATGAGGGGGGCGAAAATATCATGGCTCAGCCTATGAGGAAATCGCCGGGGGGCGAAAATATAATGGCTCAAATCTATGATAGATTCGCCGGGGGGGCGAAAATATCATGGCATCGCGCTATGAGGAAATCGCCGGCCGGCGATAAATAGGGGGGGGGGCGAAAATATCATGCGACACCGGCGGGGTTTGGGTTTTTTGGGATTTGTTTGCTTTTTTTCGCATTTTTTTTTTTTTTTTTTTTTGGCCAGTGTTTTTTTTTTAATTTTTTTTTTTTGGTTTTTTGTTTTATAATTTTTTTTTTAGCCTTTTGCCCCTTTTCTCCAAATTTTCGAAAGAATATTTTAAAGCATTTTTTTTTTTTTTTTAGTTAGTAACGGGGCGTATATAAACAGGGAGAGGCGACATTACAGTTAGATTTGAAAAAGGGAAAACAAAAAGGGGCAAAAAAAATTTAAGGGGTTCTCTCCCCCCGGCTATTTTTTTAAAAAAAACAATCATTTTTTCCCCCCACATTTTGCGCGGGGGGGGGCTTCCCCCCAAACTAATTTAAGCGGGTTTTTGGGGTCTGGTCTGGCGTCAGGGGTGCCCACTTTGGTCCCCCCATTTACCCAAAAAAATTCTTGTTGAATAATATAATTACCAATTACATCAAACACTGGCCTCTTCTGGCCGAAGGTCAACAAGACAAAATGCTAACCATTAATTAGAAAATAAATCTTTTCGCCAAGCTTATAAAACCTTGAATCCAACCGTTTAGGGTATGGACAGGCTTAGGTTATGCGGCGACTTTTTTAAGGCTTAAGATTTTATAAATTTTATTTAAAAACGACCTTTACCTTTTGATAAAGGTTTTACAACCCAAAAGTTGTGAAGAGTCGACCCACCTGTGCAAAAGATTCACCAACTTACTAACCGAATCATGGATTAGGTGCATGCCCAATTAGTCACATACGTGCAGTGTGCGAACACACAGCTTAGTATGTACGCCTGCCCATAATTTACAACTGGATTCAAGCGGCGGAATTTTTAACATGTAAAGGCACAGTAGGGCCAGTGTTACAACACGTGGACACCTAAATACAAGAGACCCTTTATTTGAAACATGCGCTCCCCAATGCCGCTACGATTTTTATTTTCTTATTGTTAGCTAACTACTAGAAATTTACATATAAAATTTTAAGGGATTATGTTTTAAAAAGTGGTTAAAAAGATGGTAAAGCTTTTAGCTAATTTAGAAAACTTTTTATGTTTACGTTTAACAATACCTTTTTAAAGAAAACACATGCTAACGGTGGGTGAATAAGTTTTGGTGTGCATATTTCACTACAAACCATGGGTAGTTTGCATCTTAAGTAGAGATTACATGTAAAATTTTTTGAACTTTTTCAGTAGAAATTATATCTTTTTTTAGGTATGGAGACCAAACTGGTGTAGAGTATTCCACCAGAGGCAAACAAATACTTTGTATGCTTTAATTAAAACTTTTGGATCTTTGGACTGAAATATACAAAATAACAAACCCAGACGAGATAGAGCTTTTGCAGAAATTTGTTTACAATGAACAGAAAATTTTAAGTTTTTGGTAATAAGGAATCTCAAATCCTTTAGTCGATCGGTTTTTTTAATGGGGTTGTTTCCTAATGTATAATTAGCACATGGATTTCCGTGACCAAAATGAATGGTACTGCATTTTTTAAAAGCTATTTTGAGTTGCCAAGTTGTACACCAGTCATTAAATTTTGATAATTCAGCAAAAATATTATTTTGGAAATTTTGATTACTGAATACTTTAAAAAGTTTAGTGTTGTCCGCAAAGCATTTTGTTTCAACATTGCTATAAAGACTTGGCAGCTCGTTAATATATAAGAGGAAAAGGAGAGGTTCAAGGCAGCTGCCTTGGGGTATGCCGCTGACCACAGGTAGCCTACCAGAAATTTTTTAATCGAATTAAAAAGTTTGAAATTGATGCCGTAACTTTTAAGTTTGATAAGTAACTTGTTGTGATTGACTTTATCAAACGCTTTAGCAAAGTCAATGTATTTAGTGTCCATATACTTTTTGTCACGTAGAGCTTTTGTCCAATCAATGACTGTTTTTAAAAGTTGCAGGCAGTTAGAACGTCTACTAAGAAAACAATATTGGTATTTACTAATTAAATTATTCAGCCGGAAATATTTAATTATATGCTCACTAACAACACTTTCCATTACCTTTCCGGGTGTACAAAGTAAGCTTATTGGCTGATAGTTTTCAACTAGAATGGTTAGACCTTTTTAGTGTAGTGGCAAAACAAAAGCGTCTTTTTAAATTTTGGAAATAGACGCTGTACGCATGCTCATTTCAAAAATAAACGCCATTAGCATAGCTAAATTTAATGCAGTATTTTTCCAAACCAAAGGTGGTAGTCCGTCAAGGTGAACGAGTCATTTTTTTAGGCAGTTTTTTTAGTTTTTTGCAAACCTTGGATATGGGAAAAGCAATGGTATTTAAACACACATTATTAGGAGCACACATATAAAATTGAGGATTTATACCGTCATCAGTTGTAAACTTTTCTGCAAAAAAGGCGTTAAAAACCTTGCATTTCTTATTTGTGTCAAAAATAATTTTCCCTTTTTCAGATTTATAAGTGGTGGTATGTCGCTGTTAGCTTAAATCTTAGAACACTTTTTGTATACAATTTTTCCCACGTGTGATTTTTTGGAAAATTTCTAAAGTTTACGCTTGTGATTTTTTAGGCGGTTGATACAATCCGGCAACCTAGGTTTTAAGCTGCTTGAATGAGACCAATGCATATATTTATCTATTAATTCATAACAAGGATTGCACATTATTAAATACGTATTTTCCACCGTATCACTGTTCAAAAATAATTGAAGCCAGTTTATTAAACTAAGATGGTAATTAATTGCTTCAAAATCAGCTTTCTTAAAATTGCGAAATTTAGTTCCCGCTTTGTTATTTTTTGGATTACAAAATTAAGTAGAAAATTAACAGAAATGTGCTTAGATGACTGAGTAAAAGGTTCTGAGACAGTGATATCCGTTATTAAGTCATCGTGATTACAGAGAACAACGTCAAGAATATTACTATAAACGTGTGTAGGACTATGCACATACTGCGTTAGTGAGTTCATAATACAAGCGTCTAAAATGGTTTCATGAACAAAGTTCCCTGAAGGTAAAATACATGGCGTGGACCAATCTATTTAAGTCGCCCGCAAAAATAAGTGGAGTTTCAGAATTTGACAAAAATGATATAAGTTCGGAAATTTTTTGCGCTTTTATTAGCTGAGACTCAAAATTTGATGGAGGGCTATTTGTTCAATAAATGCATCCTAATCAAATGGATTCGTTAGCGCCATAAACGTCAATAACGACTGTCTTAATGTGATTATAATAAACAGGGGGGTTAATGGAACTATTTGTAAATATTTTTTTACAATGATGCAAACACCCCCTTCAATTTTACCAACTCTATCTCGCCGATGGACAAAATAGGGCAAGTTACCAGTTAACAAAGCGTCTGTAACAGTTTCGTCCAGCCAGGTTTCTGTCACTAGAAGAACGTCACATTCCGAAGAAGCAAGTCGTAAAGTTGGTAAAGTTTGTGTTTCAAACTGCGTGAGTTGAAAAGTTTGCTGACGAATCAGGAAGATTTGTTAGAAGTAGGTGAACCGGTTATGTGAAGAGCCACAATATTATGTGTTTTTTTTTTTGAAAGATCAACAAAAATATATTTTTTGCATGACGACGCACTTTTACTACAGAAAAAAGGAGATTCTCTTACTCAATCGCAGAACAGATAAGTCCAAATGAAGTATGTTGGAAAGCTTATGTTTTGGAAAATTCTTTAAGGGGATTGAATATTTTAGGAAAAAATACATAGATATCTTGGTGCTGGATAAAGAAATTTTACCACTGAGTGGACATTATAGATTTTGGAGTATTAGGCTATATGAGATAACATTGAAACTCCGAAAGTTATAGAAATGTTGGGTTGAATTTGTGAAAGAATTGCTGAAAAACTTAACATGATAAACATGAACATTCTTATACTGGATAACCAATTTTCACCAAAAGTGCCTTTGGATTTTGCCACGTAAACTTATTTCCTTTTCAAAACTGGCTTAAAAGTTTAAATAAGAACCATTACCCAATGGAAAGCCCAGATATTACGCTTTTTTAGAAAAATTAACAAGAACATCTTTATCCTGGACAACCCATTTTCATTGTAAAAACCTTTGGATTCTGCCACTTATCTCTTTTATGTATTTAAACTAGCTTTAAATTATTGAACTAGATATTAAATAGTCTATGGAGAGCATCAATATGTTGTATTTTAAATTAAACCATTAGTGATTTACATTCACATAGGCACCTTGAATGGATAATAATATTTTTCGGTCCAAAATAACTAAAAAATTGTATTTTAAGATTTTCAAGTATGTAGTTATCAAATTTAATGTCAGATTTAAAACTAAAACAAAATTTAAACAAAAAATATCACTTATTAATGTGGTCATATATATGATGGACAGTTATTTCTTGACAATAAATAGTCTAAAAAAACTTTTTTACTCCTTTATTTTTTATAAAAAAGAAAAAATGTAGCTAACAAATACATGAAAATTATGTTTCAGCCGTACGGTTGACACGGGCTACTTGTCGGTTACCCGGTAAGAGGGTGGTCCCTGAATGAAGAAAAACGGTTTTTACCTGCCTCCTACCTGCCTCCATTGGAAATTTTACTGCCTCCTACCTGCCTCCTACCTAACTCCTACCTGCCTCCAGCCTACCTCCTACCTGCCTTCGAGGCAGTTTTAGCTGCCTCGAACCTGTATATATGCTTCAACATAGGAGGGAGGGTCACCTGCCTCCTATCTGCTTCGGAGGCAGTTTTACCTGCCTCCATCCTGCCTCCTACCTGCCTCCACCCTGCCTCCATGCTGCCTCGAAGGCAGTTTTACCTGCCTCCTACCAGCCTACAATTTTCCCGAGGCAGTTTCAAGAGCTGTCCTTACCAGGTTAAACAAGCCTAGGGTTTTCTTTACGTGACTTCTCTAGAGCGACATGGCTTCTTCTGTAGAAAAAATTGGGGGCGCCGGAAAAATCGTATACTATTTATAAAACAATTTCAATAAGATAAATGGCTTTACTTCATTTTGTCAGGTAATAAACTCTAAGTACACAATAAATCGAACAATTTTTAACGCTTTTATATTATATTTAGCGACATATCGGTATGTTGTAATAAGTAGTTTTATTTCAATATCATTTAAGGTTTGGGAAGATGGTGCAGAGACGTTCAAATGATGCTAGGTGTTCCAAATAACACATTCCAAAAAATTTTCGGAAGCACAGGTTGGTACTGGAGAATTCTGTGGGTCTTTTTGACTCCATTATTTCTTGTGGTATGTTTCTTATTTTTATTTTTTCTGAGATTCGTCGTTTATAAAAAAAACTTGAAAAAGTCCGTTGTTTATTGAAAAGAAATGGTTATTGAAAAGTGTTAAGTGTTATTCTAATCTTCAATAATTGCCAATATAAATAAATAAAATAGTGTGAATAACAAATCTTTTTGATGGAAGTTCATTTTACTTACCAACAGTTTAAATCGGACCAAGCATTTTCACAATTTTTTAAATTTTTTTAATGGTTCAATATAAATTTAAAAGTCTTGTAAACGATTCCAATGACTTTTTGTGAAGCTTTTATAATGTCGGTCAAAATCTTGTAATTGTTTTTTCTAAAGGTTTTAACGGTCAAAAACGGTCAAAAAATAGGCTCTTAGGAGATTCTGTACTTGAATAATACTTAATTTTTTCCAACTTTTTTGTAAAAGGTATAAAAAACGAATGTATTTTTAGGTTTTTTTTTTGAAAAGTATTTGTCAAGAGCGAAGAAAACCTGTGTTTTTACTGTATTTTTTTAAACGCGGAAAGGCGAAAATCCATCATCGGCAAACGTTCTCTCTATTTTAAAAAATAACAAACAAATATTAGTCTTGCATAGTTATAGTACACAAATTTTTCTGGAAGTTCTGAAAAATCACATTTTTCAAATTCTGAAATTAATTTGTTTAAAGGTGCGGTGCGGAGTCAAACTTTTTGTCTTTGATTTTGATAATTTTTTGTGAAAACTTTACTCCTGCCCCCAATAGCCCATAAAAATTTTTTCAACAAAATATCTCCAGTGATTCAGGAGTTATGACCCCCCAAAAATGGCGTTTTTCGACAATTCTGTAGGTGAAAGATTGCTCAATGGATATAACGATTTACGTTACAAATTATGCACTATTTTTTACTTTAAATTGATACCTTAATCATTAAGATTGGTACAGTATTTTTCAAAATATTACGTTTCCCGTACATAAAACCCGCGATTTTTTTTGTTAAAAACAGGAAACGACGCAATAATTTTATGAAGTTTGCCCAACATTTTTTTCTTTCACTTCGTGTTTTTAGCGAAAAAATCGGGGTTTTTTTGTAGAAAAAACGCAATATCTTGACAAATACTGCACCAGTCTTAACGATCAAGGTATCAAATTAAAGTAAAAAGTAGCCGCTGTCTTCCAATACATAATTTGTAAAATCGTTATAAAAATTTAAATCGTTATACTTATTAAGCAATTTTTCACGTACAGAATTGTCAAAAAACGCCATTTTGGGGGTCATAATAACTCTTGAACCACTGGAGATATTTTGTTGAAAAAATTTTTACGGGCTATTGGGGACGGAGGTAAGGTTTTCACAAAAAATATTAAAATCTAAGACAAAAAGTTTTACTCCGCACCGCACCTTTAGGAAAAAACACAGCAAAAATATACAAAATAGAGAATTAAATAAATTTCCTGATCATGTTTGCCCACCGGTATTCTGGGTCCCACGTTACCCACATTATTGGATAAAATCCTATTTTTTTTAATATTAATATAGTAAAAATTTTCTTAAAACAATCAAGGTGTAAAAATGAAGCTAATGAAGCTTAGAAATACGCCCGTTCTTGTTTATACCAAAGTTTTGTGTGTTGAAAAAAATTCGCTCATATATAGAATGTTTTAAGAATACTTTTTTTGGCTATTTGAAAAGTTATATCTTTTAAATTGTTAGATATATCATGAAAAAAGGCTACCAATTTTTGAGAAAGGACCGTGTGAAATTTTCACAAAATTATAAAAATCGAAGACAAAAATTTTGATTCTGCACCGCACGAAATATTTAACTTAAAATTATTGATCTAAATATTTACTGATTTATTTATTGGGAACGTATGAAATGACTGTTTTTGGTGAGTTGTGAACAACATGATTTACGTTACAAAAATTTATATTATATTTTACTTTTACGTATGCTTTCCATTTATTCTTTATTTAACAGCATCCGTTTTGAATTTCTGAGATTTATGTTGAAATATTATGATCGGGGTACTAAATATAAATCTACATTCATGTTCATCATTGTTGATAAAAATTTAATTTATAGATTATCTTGTTCTTCACTTTTTATTATTACGCTCCAAGTGCGTATGGTGCCTACAAATTTAACAGGAATGAAGAAGCAATGGGTTTGACTTTATCCTGTTTTTCAGTAATAATGGTGCCAATATTTGCTGTTTATCAAATTGTAAAAAATCGGCAAAGAGGAGAGGTATTCTAATCAATTATTGCTTTTTTATTAATTATCTATTGCCGAAAAATCAAGTTAGAACAAATTAAAAAGTAAAAGAACTTTAAAAAATTTAAAAAGAGTGAGTATGCTAAATATACGTTTTTAACGGTTAAAAAAACAAAATAAACAGTATCAAATCTAAATAAAATTTGCATTTACACTATCACAAAATGAATATCCTCAAATAAACTAGGGTTTATCTGTTATTTTTTTAATGAACTACTTATTAATTTTTTACTAATCCATATTCGTTATTCTATGGTGTGTAATTCCACCAATGTTGATGAGTAAGTACATATAACTAAATAATTTTTAGTTTTTACTATTTCAATGTATTTGTGATATTATATGTTCATTTTTTATAGCCTTGGATGAGCTTGTTTCGTGCAACTCCTGATTGTTGTCCAGCTCACGAAAGGAGCCAGCGGTTAAATAACCTTAAGCTGCAAATTTTGAGCAAAAATAACGATAGAGCTATAGTTCCTTCTGCGCCTTCAGTGTACAATAATGCTTCAAATTATCCTTACCAACAAGATGAAAAATATACACAGAAATATAGATATTAATTTGCTTGTGTGCTTATTTGGTGTTGTAATATATTTTAAGATATTTAAATATACATATACATTGTATATAGTATTTTAGTATGTTTTAATGCGTTGTAAATAAAGCGATTTATAGTTATTTATAATAAATGATATTAAAATATTTCAATTCTTTTTTTTTAAATTTTTTTGAGAATAATAAAAGCATGTTTAAAAAAATGACTTTAAAACATAAACATCCGCATGATATACAGTTAGTATTTTAAGCTTAAATAGTCTGAAAAAAGATTTTCGAGGTGTTTTGTTAATAAAGATTTCAAAATCAACAAGAAACTTTAAAATATATTATTAGTTTACTATATAGGCATTTGAAAATCCTTTGGTTGTAAACAAAACTTAAATACTTGATTATTACTATCATTTTCTGCATATAAAAAGCAATTCATATTTTTTCACGTCAAGATTTTAAGAACCCTCATAATGTCATATAGTATTCGTGATCACGTCACTACGTTTTGCTTTGTGGGAATGGTGGTGGGAGGAGCTAAAAATTGCAGATCTCTACGTTTATTGGAAATCAATTATTTTCCTAAGCACTAATTGGCCAAAAATGATTTAATAACGTCATAACTCTGTGAAGATCTTTAACACTGAGCAACTTTCGTTTAAATGCGAGGGTTTTGACTTGTTTTTTTAACTAATTAGTTTTAAAAAATTAAACATTGGGCGGGTACAAAAATACTCTGAGTATTTGATTGATTCTTGTTAAAAAAGTTAAATATGGAATTAAAAATTAAATTGAGTCCTAATACGTCTTAAGGTAGAACTTCACAGTTTTGAACACTTGGACTACAAGTCGCATATCATCATAAATATTAATTTTTGGTCTATAAAAGTGGGGCGCTATAAAAAGTTAAGACTCTGTGCTATCCAGTGATTATAAAAACATCACCGAAAAGTTTGTCCAGTTCGCAACAGATGTCCATGGATTCTACCTCTGAAAACCCCAATAAGGCCTTTTAAAAAAATTGATTTGTTATTTTTGGGCGCAATATTATAATAAATTAGGGTAATATAGGGGGCAACTTTCAGAGGTGGCTTTGTTTCAAAATGATCTCAGGATTTTTTTTAAATTGCAAAAAAGACTTTTTTTAGAAAAATATATAGTAAAAAAAATCCTGAAGTCCTTTTTTAATCGTTTATAATTAAAAAAATGGCAAAAGCCTATATCTAACTATTTCCAAATTTTCGTTTAAAAATAACCAATCAATTTTTTTTAACTTTCGTTTAATTTTTTTAATTGACGCCGAGAAACTACATTTTGAACCATTCCTTTAAAAGTTGCTTTTAATTGAAAATCTCAGCTGACCTAATAGACGAGTGGTTATTACGTCACGCTCGGATCCTCGGATTCATGGGGTCGAGTAGTCGCTCGACCTTATTTTTAACACCGAAAAAAAATTTTTTTTAATTTTTAGCTTTTTAATTTAAAAAAAAAGTTTTATTATTTAAGATACGCTAAATAGAAAATGAAAAAATAGAATATTTTTGGTAATAAACTTTATTAATGTTTTGTATTTTTGACATTTATTTTATTGATGTTATTTGATGATTGTGGACGATAACATTTTTTTACAGAAAAATGAATGTTAAAAATTGAATCAGCAGGTCAAACTACGTATAGTAAGATGTAATTCAAAAAGATCTGCCGTCAAAAAAAAACTGTGAAGTTCTACCTTAAATAAATTGAATTCAATAATATCGGAAAACTTTGCATAAAACTTTGTACAGTCTAATGAATCTTTTGAAAAATTTTCAAAAACAGTCCGCAGACTAATTTTGTGCACTGGAAACATTATTTTAACTTAAAACGACTATATTTCGTAACGGAGCATTATGTAACATTTATACGATACATAAATCAAAGTACGAGGTGTTTTTCATAATCATGTTTTAAAAGTTTGGGCATTCGATTTAGCGCAATTTTTTGTCTGTCTCAGTGATGTTTTCATGTTTTGGAAAACTCACTCTAAAATAAAAATTTTAGCTGCGGTCACCAAATGGACAAAGATTGGCATACATATGTTTAAAAAAAATTTTTATTTAGAATTATAAATTAAAAGCCAATTAATTCATTTTGTTTATTATTTATTTTTTGTAATTTTGGGAAAAACTTTTAAAACCAAAAAACTAATTTACTTTGGTTGAAAAAAAAAATTTTTTTTTTGGGAATCACCCCTAAGAAAACTTTAAATTTACTTAGGAGAGCCCCAAAAACACATTAGATTGGTAAATAATATGATTGGTATATTCTACGTGTAGAAAGGACAGAACGTTTTAAAAGTAATCGGGAATGAACCATAGTTTTTTCTTTAAAAATCGGCAAAACCGCGCATTACAAATGCCATTAAATAAAGTTCAGGAACAAATTGAGCTAAAATTTGCAAAAAACATTTAAAAAATCTTGTGCTAACAGTATATCAAACGGAGTTCAAATCAAATTGATCTCTTACTAATGAAAAACATTTGTTTTAAAGACCATTTTTTATTATTATTGTCATTTACTAAAGGTAAACCCAACGTGACTGCAACAGTTGTTTGTTGGATTAAAATTTGCCCCCATTAAGTAACCACTCAAATCAGAAGAATCTGACGTCACTTTATTAAACAAATACTCCCTATTAAAACGAATCTAATTGGCTGATAAAGTGACGTCAGATTGTCGCTATTTGAATGGTTACTTAATGGGGGGCATTTTTTATTCCAATGAACAACTGTTGTAGCCACGTTGGGTTTACCTTTAGTCTTTTGATCTAATGATGGAATTGAATGCCTTCTTTTTGTCTTCTCCTTTATTGACACCAACTGAGCAATATGCTAACCGAATATTGCTAATTTTAAAATGAATTTGAGGTCCCTTAATACACCATATACGCCATATCTTTTAAATGAATTTTTAAACCAAATATACTACAAATAAACTTGCAATACAATAGATGCAAACAAAATTTTTAAAACACAAGATAATGTTTGTTAAAAATCATTAATCACTTAAATGGAAACAAACAGATGGACTTTGTAACTGTACTTTTAAGTGAAAAAAATTGCAAAGGCTTTTTTAAACAAATATTCTGCAAAAACTTAGTCTTAGGTTCGATGTGAATCAATTTCATTCTAAGTGTCTTTTTTAAACAATTCTAGTTTCTTTTTCTAAGTGTCTTTTTTTTAACAGAATAAAAGACACCAATTTTTAAATGATTTAAAAGCTGTATTTATAATATAAAATTTTTAAGTTTGACCTTCATATATGAATCAAAAATTAGAAAATTTTTGAAAAATTAAAACAAAAACACCTTCAAATCTCCTAAAATTGAGCTTTTGGTTTTTATGGTTATTTTAAACCAAGCCAAGCGTCATTGCATCTTATTTAAATGTCTGTGTTAAAAGGCAGCTGATGGTAATTTTTTTGCATTAAACTATTTATTTTCAGAATACAAAATAAAATTAATAAAATGTGCCATATTATTCTTAAAGGACAGGTATTCTCACTGAAATTTAACACTGCATTTAGTGATATAAAAATAAACGTATTTAAATAATATATTGCAAAAAATAAGCCCAGGTAGCCAAAAACTAAAATTATTAAATTATGTTTAATTCCGACCAGTTTTAAATGAAAAGCGCTACATATTAGGTTATTTTTATTAAATTTCTTTAAAGTCTGCACATTGATACTTGATATTTAATTCACAGCAATTTGAATTGGAATCAGAGTCAGTAAAGTTTGCCGTTTGTTAGTTTTTTTTTAATTAAATTTTTTGCCAGAACAACGATAAAATAAAACAAAAAGAAAACTTATTGCACTTAATTTACTATAAAAATCATATTTAATAAAGCTGATACATGAAAAAAATTTAGGCAAGTTTTTTATTACAAGCTACAATTTTTTCAAATATTGAAAAACAAATGGGTTCTTTTTGTTTCGCGCACCATTTTTTAGTTTTAACACTTTGTTAGGGAGTATAATTAATTTTAATTGTTTTTAGTAAATAAAACTTGGTACAAATATGAAGGAAACTTCGTAAAAAATGTAAAATAATGCTTTGGATATAACCTTTTTTTATTTCGGGTGACATTTGTACCAGTCAAACTCGCGATGTTAGTTTATTTAATTTTGTTTAAAATTGTATCTACCTTCTCCAAAACAAAAACATTAAATGGTCAACTGGAAAACTATTCTATAAAACCGAAATTGCTTGCGTGTGCACAGACTTTAACTCCTTAGTTTGAAGTCTTTAAATTTTCTACTGAGGAGTTTGAGTTTTTGGAACGCATAATGTTAAAAAATGGTTGCACTTTCATTAACTACACTAATTTTAGGATATATAAATAGGTAAGAAATTTTGATTTTTAAGTAAATTAGTTTGTTACATTTGAATTTTCAAAAAATATCTTGTTGTACTTTTTTGAGTGCTTTTACTTAAAACTTTTGAAATTTGTATTTGTCAGGATATTAATGTGTCAGTTACTATTAACCTGCAAGTTTTATTCCACTTTTGATAAAAAGTTAAAAGCGAAAATTATCCATTGAATTTTGTTACAATTCTCGTAACTTTTTTTTTATTTTTTTAAATATTTTAGTAGATTATTAAATTATTTGGTATACGTAGAAGAGCGCTGGTGCCACTTGCATTCATTAAATTTTTTGTAAATTTAGAAAATAATATAATTTGCATCTGGTAAATACTTGCAATATTATCGATGTTAGTTGGTATTATATTGTTTTAATGCATTTTGTTTCATATTTATTAGTCACTGCAGTGTGTTGGTTTTAATACCTTAAGGATTTTTTACTTTAAAATAAAAACTTCAAGAAGCAAAAAAACACACAATAAACGATACAAATTTTACAAACTGCTTTGAAAAAACTACAAATATCCTCCAATCGACAAGCGACTATAAAATGTGTAGAATAGAAATTACAAAAAAGTTTTCAAAAAACATTGCAAACTACCATGTATATATTCTTGCGAAATTAGGAGTAATTCTTACAAATAGATTAATTGTCGTTCTGACTCCACGCAGTTTAAAAAGTTTACCAAGTATTTTTTGAAAAACTTACAAAAAAGGTTAAGAGAGCATCAGGTTAGCTTCGTATTTATTTTAAGGTAAAACGATACAGTTAGGATATCCTGTCGGTTTTTGTGTATAACTCGTGCCGTACGAGACAGACAGAAGCAAACTATATGTTGAAAGAAAGGGTATGTTTTCACGGTCAGTTCGATATCCCTAACATTTTTGGTGGACTATTCCACGGCGAGATATGCTTCGTTGAAAAAAGGCATTTTAAAACAGTTTTTCCCAATTTAACAAAACCAGAGTTAATATTACGTAATAAAAATTTAACTCAAGTTAGATACACCAAATATACATGGCCACAAAAATTTTTAGCGAAGTCCCTACTATTGAAGTTTTTTTTTAATTTCGTTTTATTGCTAAAATTGCTGAAATAAAAAATAAAAAGAAGTGGTAGTAGAGATTTCGTTAAAAACTTAAAAACTGGCTGGGAATTATGGTACAATTATGGGAATTATGCTGTGTTAAAAGTTGGGAACAAATTAATTCCTATCAAATGACTAAACTTTCATTTATATTTTTTTGATTTGACGTCGGGAAACTAAATTTTCGAACGTTTGTTTAAAACTGGTTTTTAAGTTTCAGTGCTCAGACCGAGCAGTACCTGAGTGGTTAGAGCATCGGATTAGGAACCCCGGAGCTCTAGGTTCGAATCCACCTGGGCAATAATTTTAACCTTAAAAAAATCTTTTTTTTTGATTTTTAACTTTTTTAATTCAAAAAAGTGTTTATTATTCAATACTGTATTCAACACCGAGTACCTGTTTTGAGGTGCTTTTGAGGTAGTGTTGTGATAACTACTTAAGTAGTTAACTACTTAACTACTTAACTACCATGATTTTAGTTAACTACTTAACTACCTACTTTCAAAAAATAAAGTACTTAATACAAGTAGTTAACAAAGTAGTTAAAAAGTAGGCAGAAAGTAGTTAGCAAAATAGGCAGAAAGTAGTTAGTAAAGTAAGCATTCAAGTATTTAGTGTTTTTACACAAACAATCAATATCTGCGGGGCGATATTACATAAAACTCACAGCTGTTTGAAACAAAATGTGACAACGTGTACAGTAATCTGCAATAATTTGCACGTGCTGTGAGTCTTCCATAAAAATCGATATTTCGCCACTTAACAGTGATTTTATACACAAAGTGCTTTATAGTTTATGAACCTAATTGAAATCGTTGAAGTTTTTAGATATATTTGCAAACTCTAGCCCATTAGTACTGTTATACAATAAAATGGGTAAAAATACAAAACCTTTAAAAAAAGTTTTCAAAATACATCAGCAAAATTTGTTAACATCACAAAATTTTCGAGGACCCCTGATGACATACCCGCATATTATTTTTCAAAACTTAGTGATACATTATCTATTCCTCTTGCGCGTATATTTGAGTTATCAATGGAAACTGGCAGCGTGCCAGATGTATGGAAGGATGAGTTTGTTTCTCCAATTTTTAAAAAAAGTCAAGCATCGTTAAAAGAAAACTATAGAGGAATTTTTCTCACTTCTGTTTGTCTAAAAACAATGGAAAATGTGGTTAATGGTACTTTACTTGATTATTTACGTAAAAACGACTAATAACCGATGAACAATTCGGTTTTCTTGCCGGTAGATCTGTAGGCTTGCAACTTTTATCTTCACTTTCAGATTGGCTAGATGCGTTAGAAGCTGGTAATTCAATAGATATTATGTATATTGATTTCGCCAAAGCTTTTGACACAGTTAACCATCCAAAAATACTTCTAAAACTTGAGGCATATGGAATTAAATAT
>JASAMX010018552.1:0-31189 GCA_030248175.1 Microlaimidae sp. YZB2_3 | reverse complement strand
TAACCAAGCAGAATGCTTTTAACACACACACACTCAATATTTTCATAATCGGATGGAAAAGAAACCTGACAAACTCTTAGTGTTTTTCTAATAAACATACAAACACCGCCACCTGTTGGGTTTTTGTGGTGATATCTAAACACACAGAAAAGAGACTCTAGCCTCAACATACTATCTGTTACACTCAAATCGCACCACGTTTCAGTACACAGTATTATGTCTTCAGATGCATTTCACAAAAACGTGTTTAACAAATCCAGATGCTCTTTCACACTTCTACAATTTAACAATTTACATGAAATACCTGTATCGCGTTTTCATTTGGAGGATACCAAGACATTTGCGTCTGGCTCAGATTTTGAGTTTGCCAGAGGACACAAAGACTCCGGATTCTCTACGGAGTCTTTGTGTCCTCTTCGGAGACTCTGGCCTTTAGCTGCTGTTGCTTTGATCAAAAGAATATAGCAGCAAATCACTAATTATACCCGACATTTGAAAGTTCTTAAAACTCAGGGTGTATAGTTTTATATATATTGCATATATATTTTAGGAACAAATAATTACTATTCTGATTACATGTATAATATTACATCAGTGTGCTATGCTAATTGAGGCGAATAATTAAATTGTTCTAAATCTTATTATTATTACCCTGGCTCTAAAGAAACCCAATAATTTTTTATGCGGAAGTTTGTTAATTAAAACGTTGATAGCGCAATTTAAACTTTTTTCTAGAGCGTTTTTCACAACACCTAACATGCTTTGTTCTGATGGAGACACTTTAATAAGTCAATTTTGTAGCAATTAGAGCTTTGCTCTAATAAGGTTGTCACAGAAAGACGTAAACTAAGAGTTGCAATATAAAGTTTAAAAAATAATGTTTTAATTATTACAATTAAATCTGTTAAAATTTTAAAAAGTGTTAAATTTTAAGTAAAATATCAAATGATTTATTTATTTACTTTTTTATATTTATTTTGTTGTAAAACAGGAAACATACATTATATACAAACATACGTTTAATATTAAATGTTAATGTTTTTTATTGTTTTTAATGTTTTGCATGTTGTTTGTAAATTTGCTTATTGGTTATGTATATATATATATATATTGTGCTGTTAGGCTTGGTGGTCTTACTGACGAGTGCAACACCAAGGGCGTTTAAGACTAATGCACGAAACGCCAACTGGAACCTGCTGGGGACAAGGAGCTTCACGTTGATTCATTTTAATCCGTAATGCATCCTTGACTTTCAGTGAATTTCAATGTGCATCAGTGTGGACTTTTTTGTTTGCTTTAGTGTTGTTTTGAAATCACTGGCAAGCAATTAGTTCACATTTGTTTGTACTGTTTGAGATAGTGGTTATGTATAAGTTAATATTATTTTATTTTTAGCTTCAGCTTTTAGCTTCAACTTATTTAGCTTAAAATCACAGGCTGCTCATATAAGCTGTTATAGCGCGTTTCATAGTCGCCTTATAAAACTTATGTGACAGTTCTGGTGATTACTTCGTCGTGGGATCTTTAATAACTTGCTGATGTGGATATAAAAAGACAGAGCATAGTATATAAATAAGTGCCTGCTTTTTATGTTCCGTCTAGAAAGTTTACTTTCAAAAAAATGGAACAACATGTGGCTATATAACTTCAAAAAATTCCTTTATACATAATTGCGTCCGCACCTGAAGCAATTGGTTTAATTAAGCAGAGGTCATCCGCATACATTAAAATTTTGGATTGCCATGATAATGTAACTGAACCTAAAAAGTTGCAGTAAGCAATATACAGCAAGGGTCCTAGTTTTGAACCCTGAGGCACTCCACTTGAAACACGGCTTTTTCTTGATAAAGTGTTCTCTACCTTGACTTTGAAAAATTTTCCTGAAAGATAAGATTTTACATAATTTAACAAGCAATTACTAACACCAAACTCGTCTTGCAGACATACTAAAAGATTTTGGTGCGGGACTGAATCGAAGGCTTTACTTATGTCAAAAAATACAGCAGCAACTTTAGTTGAAGTCCCATTTGTTCGGCAACACTCTAATTCATCACCTATATATTCCTCAAAAACCAACAAAGCATCAACTGTGCTTCAGAATTTTCTAATACCAAATTGTATATTTAACAAAAGTGGATCTATAAAGGTTTTTAAAATTTCTATTACATCAGCTTTACACAATTTGGACACAATACTGGTTATTGAAATAGGACAAAAATAATTAAGAGCTAATTTTGTAAATTTTTTTTGGTACCGGCGTAATTATAGTTTTGTTCCATGCATCTGGAAAGGAACATTCGACCATTGACCGATTTATTAGTTTAGTTAAAGATCTCGTTAAATGGGCGGCAGATTGTTGTAAAACGTTAGGATGTAAACGATCTGGACCAGGCGATGAATTAGATCGCAAATTTAACAATTCCTCATAAACAAACTATTGTTCACACAAAAAGTCTGCTGGCGTCGGTTCATAATAAACAATTATAAATGATAAATATTATTAACGACAAATAAAAATTTAAAACAGGTAGAAAAATATCGAAGTCTCAAATTGTAAGTGTCTCCTATAAAAGGGGTCCAAAAAAACGGACCCAGTCCACTTTACTGATGATCACAAAGAAACTTTCCTATGATAAAAACGGACCTAGTCTAATTTTCGATGATCAAAACGGACTGCAACCGTTTTTTACGCAGACTCGTCTGCGTAAAAAAACGGACCCAGTTCAAAATGAAAAGTTTTATAAATAGCACGGTTAGTAAATTATCAAATTACTGTGGATAAATACAGCTTTCATATGCGTAATACTAATATATGCGTGACTGTCTATTTCACTAACTAATGTTTACTTACTTCGTTAAGTACTTACTGCCTACTTTGTAACTACTTTGTTAATTACTTGTGTTAGCTACTTTATTTTTTGAAAGTAGGTAGTTAAGTAGGTAGTTAACTATTTCTAGAAAAGAAAGTAGGTAGTTAAGTTGTTAACTGCTTAAGTAGTTATCACAACACTACTTTTTACTTTAATTTGATACTTTGATCACTAAGATTGGTGCAGTATTTGTCGAAATATTATGTTTCCTATAGAAGAAACGCTTGATTTTTTCGCTAAAAACACAAAGTGAATAAAAGAAAGGTTGGGCAAACTTCAAAAAATCAGTGCTGTAGTTTGCTGTTTTTAACGAAATCGCGGGTTTTTTTGTACGGGAAACGCAATGTTTTGACACATACTGCACCATGTTTAGCGATCAAGGTATCAAATTAAGTAGAAAGTAGCCGCTTATAATTTGTAACGAAAATCGTTATACCCATTGAGCAGTCTTTCACGTACAAAACTGTCAAAAAACTCCATTTTTGGGGGGTCATTAGTCCTGAACCACTGGAGATATTTTCTTGAAAAAATTTTTGTGGGCTATTGGGGGCAGGGTAAGGTTTTCACAAAAAATTATCAAAATCGAAGACAAAAGGTTTGTCTTTCTCACCGCACCTTTCAGTCATAGTTCCAGTCCACTTTCCGATGATCAAAACGGACCCAGTCCCAAGTGGACCAGGTCCAAAAGTTTTATGAAGTGCACACTAATTTCTTCAATAAAAATTCGGATGTGTACAGTCAACAATGGTTTAGTACACAAGGTTCTCAAATTGTAGTAATGCTTTAAGTAAAGCAACAACAAAAAATTGCTACTTTATTTTCTTATAACACGTTTCATTTTGTGGAAAAACTATTAATAGTTAAATTTTTTAATTAAAAATTGTTAAAATAAATTATAATAATGATAATAAGGCAAAGTTTGATTGCCTTTTTTAGTTCAAATAAAACAAAAATCTGTTTCTTTGTTTTTATTTACTTTAGTTAAAAGTAAGATGCAATTTTTTTAGTTTTTATTTAAGTTTTTCATAAGAAAACACAAATAAATAGAGTTTTTTGAATATATCCTAATCAAAATTATTATGATTCCAATGTACGATTTAGAAAATGTTTTAGTTAGGAAACCTTCAAAAAGCAATGATAATTTCGTGATAAAATGGATATTGAACTTGAATAGAATTTGAACTCTCCCGCTACCTTTGTCCAACAAGATGATATAAATAAGACAAATTTTAATACATCATCTTTTTTGGAATCCACCCCAAGTGGATTTTTAAAACCAAAAAAAGTTCTGTGTTGTGTTGAATGTTGTGTGGGATTATTTTTTGGTTAATTGTTTACTCATAAATCTTATAATCTTTTGTGTAAATCTATAGTACTTTTGGGTCAATATATCCTATGTCATCTAAAAATTATGTAAAATTCAAGTATAAAGATAAAGCAAAGGAAGACAAAAAAAATGACAATGACAAAAAAATATTCTGATCAAAAGTTAAGATATATCTGTGAACCCTAACCCATCAGCACTGTTATAAAATAAAGCGTATAAAGAAATTTTTTGAAGTTATATAGCCACATGTTGTTCCATTTTTTTGAGAGTAAACTTTCTAGCAGAACATAAAAAGCAGGCACTTATTTATATACTATGCTCTGTCTTTTTATATCCACATCAGCAAGTTATTAAAGATCCCACGACGAAGTAATCACCAGAACTGTCACATAAGTTTTATAAGGCGACTATGAAACGCGCTATAGCAGCTTATATGAGCAGTCTGTGATTTTAAGCTGAATAAGTTGAAGCTAAAAGCTGAAGCTAAAAATAAAATTATATTAACTTATACATAACGACTATCTCAAACAGTACAAACAAATGTGAACTCATTGCTTGCCAGTGATTTCAAAACAACACTTAAGCAAACAAAAAAGTCCACACTGATGCACATTGAAATCCACTGAAAGTCAAGGATGCATTACGTATTAAAATGAATCAACGTGAAGCTCCTTGTCCCCAACAGATTCCAGTTGGCGTTTCGTGCATTAGTCTTAAACGCCCTTGGTGTTGCACTCGTCAGTAAGACCACCAAGCCTAACAGCACAATATATATATACATAACCAATAAGCAAATTTACAAACAACATGCAAAACATTAAAAACAATAAAAACAGTAAAAAACATTAACATTTAATATTAAAACAGAGGACACTAAAATAAATTGTTGTGATTTTCTGCAACCTTATATAGTAACTTTGACAGGCAATAAAGAGCATTTATGACCCCATAATCCATTGTAATTACAGACACACATGCAATTATACCACTGAGTGTAGAATTGTTTTACCAAACACACCTGCATTTATAGCACTGAGTGTAGAATTGTTTGGAAACCTATGGATTATATTATATTACAAGCAAAATTTAACAATTTTGGGTTTTTTTTAATTATTAAAATGACTAAGTTGGGTTTATTTTAAAATTGTTTTTATAATATTTTAAGTAAATTACTTTTTTTGTTTTATTTTTTGATTTGTTAATGTTTTTTTTTTAATTTTTAAATTTTTTAATGTTAAATTACTATTTAAATATATTTAAGGTTATGTTTTGCTAAAAAATTACGCTTTTGACAAAAAAGTACTATAATTAAAAGATAAGACATAATAATGATAGACCTAAACACTAAACATGCTGGATTACTATTTGGAGTTTATGTTTTGTTTAAAAAAATTTTTATTATAAATAGTTTTGATTAAGATTGTTATAATTAAAAATGTAAAATAAGAAGCCATATAATTAAACACTAAACATCCTGGATTGCTCCAGGTGTAGCATTAAGCCACCATAATAAGGCATCCCAGAAAACTCCAGGGGCAGCTTAAATAGCTAAGGTTATTAAATTTAAATTTTAAAATCCAAAGTTTTTTATACAAAAAGTTTACTAAACACTAAACATCCTGGATTTCTCCAGGTGTAGCATTAAGCCACCATAATAAGGCATCCTGGAAAACTCCAGGGGCAGCTTAATTAGCTACGGTTATTAAAATAAACTTTAAAGCCAGAAAATTGTTTAAAAACAGAATTTTACTAAACACTAAACATCCTGGATTGCTCCAGGTGTAGCATTAAGCCACCTTAATAAGGCATCCTGGAAAACTCCAGGGGCAGCTTAAATAGCTACGGTTATTAAATTTAAATTTTAAAACCCAAAGTTTTTTATACAAAAAGTTTACTAAACACTAAACATCCTGGATTTCTCCAGGTGTAGCATTAAGCCACCGTAATAAGGCATCCTGGAAAACTCCAGGGGCAGCTTAATTAGCTACGGTTATTAAAATAAACTTTAAAACCAAAAAATTGTTTAAAAACTGAATTTTACTAAACACTAAACATCCTGGATTGCTTCAGGTGTAGCATTAAGCCACCTTAATAAGGCATCCTAAACAGCTACGGTTATTAACATAAAGAATTAACATAAAGAACTAGCGCAAAAACCAATGAAATATGGACCCAGTTAATTATTAAAAATGGGACAAAGTATTATTTTACATTACGAATTTAAATTATTATTTCCACTAAGAATTTAGTTAAAGTATACTTAGAAAATTAACTATTTAACTACCTACTTAACTACATACTACTTAACTACCTAGTTCAAAAATTTCAAGTAGTTAACTACTTACTTACTACCTACTTGTAATTTTATTTAACCACTTAACTACCTACTTATAATTTTTAAAGTACTTAACTACCTACTTAACTACCTACTTTACTTTTTGGCTAACTATTACAACACTAGTAAAAAGTAGCCGCTTTCTTTGAGACCATAATTTGTAACTTAAATCGTTATACTTATTTAGCAATTTTTCACGTACAAAATGGTCGAAAAACGCTTTCGGACATTTCGCTTTTGGAAAACATTTTTGGGGGGTCATAACTCCTGACCCACTTGAGATATTTTGTTGAAAAATTTTTTGTGGGCTATTAGTGGCAAATGTGAAGTTTTTACAAAAAATATCAAAATCGAAGACAAAAAGTTTGACTCCGCACCACACCTTTAACAGAAATAATGGATAACGTCATAATATAATAAAAATGAAAATAATTAGAATGAAAATACTATTTTAGAGGAAGAAAGGGATCCGGTGTGTAAGGGTTCTAATGAGTTCTGGATTAACAACAGGTGCTATTCATACCATCAGAGTCCAGAAAAAGTGTATGGACGTAGTTTTAGCGAATGTCATGCTAACGATGCAGTTGTTGCCGGTATGAAATTTTGATTTAATTGTGTGACTCTCACTGCGTTCTACTAGTAATTTTATTACCTCATCGCCTGTTTATACCTGTTTTTAAGATTAACTTAGATGATTTACGTACATTTACTGGCTTTTAAAAAAATTCTTTGAGACCTACATTTGTCCACTGCTTGAATTTGAATCCTATGTTTGGTCACCTTTTTTAAAAAAAATAGAATACCTTAAGTGTATCTAAGAAAATTTAACGAAAAGACTATTATAAATGCTTTTCCTACTGTAGACTGTAAAACAAGACTTTTTGAACTAGACTTTAAAAAACTCTAACGCTTAATTACGGACCTAATATTAATTTATAAAATTATCAACGTGCAAGTTGAAATAAAGACCACACAGTTTATTAATATATCAAATGGTTCTCGCACAGGAAAAATGATATTAAAAATACAGGCAAGAAATTTAGACTTTATATTGCTAAATCCTTCTTTTTGCTAACAAAGTAATGCAGCATTGAAAATGCCTAACATCAGATATAGTTTTATCAAATTTACTAAACAAAGCTAAAGTTCTTCAGGTTGAAATAGGGCGTAACCGCTCTCTGTCAAGAAAAACTGAAGAATAAACTTGTGAGCAAAATAATTGTCAGTGGTTATGTAACCAATTATTATGCGTCAGCTGTTTGTTTGCACGTGATATTTTTCTTGGAGAATGAGTGGTTACTTTACCACCCCGCTATTTTTACCCTGATAGAATTCGAAAAGTGTCTAAAAATTATTTTTTTTAATCCATGATGTTGATACGTTATAGGTTTTCTTGCGTTTATTTTTATTTTCAGGCGTACTTACTTTTATATTGTATATCGTAGGATTTTTTGATTCGTGTACTCAAGATTTCTTAGCCAATTGGGTACAAAGTTTGGATCCATTGGGTGAATTTTGGATCGCACAAACACGAAGTGATGGATCACAAATAGCTTTGGATAATGACGAATGCAATGTTATCCCACAAGCAGGTAAAAATAATATAAACTCACATAATGTTAATTGACAATATTATTACATAAATTTTGCAATTTTATATTATATGTTTTGTTTGCTGTTTCTTAAAAATAATAAGTAGATTTGCTTTATGTTTTTGTAAAATTCTCATTTTTTTAATCGTTACAGTATTTCAAATATTTATAGAATTAAAGCACTTGCGATCATTTCCCTCGACATACGTAAAATTTTAGATAATTAATACAAATTTAAAATAAAAACCTTTTCAAAACAATTTCAAATAATTTTAATGGAATTCTTAACAATTTATAAAAATCCCTAATTGTTTATTTCAGACTAAAAATTAATAATTAATGTTGCCTTAAAATGTTATTAAGAGCTTGACTTTGTTCCAAACGTACTTACCTTTTAAACTATTAAAAAAATTTTCGCAAAATTTTTTTGTTTTTGTCATTTGAGGTTTCTTGATGTGAATTGGGCTTACTAAGGTTTTGATTATTTTTCTGATTTTTTTAAAAATTGCATGCGGAATCAACTGAAAATTTATTTATAAAGCTAAAACACGTCAGGATTTTAAGGACGCTCAAAATGTCATAGCATTCGTGATCACGTCATATGTGTTTTGCTCCGTGGGAATGGTTTTGGGAGGAGCTAAAAGTTAGAGATTTGACGTTCATTAGAGATCAATTTTTTGTCAAGCGCTAATTAGCTAAATGTGATTCTATAACGTCATAACTCTGTGAAGGTCCTTAACCTGTTCCCGTGATTCCCTGTTACAACCATGAAACCTTCATACAACAAAGGTAACAAACAAAGGTACAACAAACCTGCCTTTAACGGCGGTGGTATTTTTGTATGACCAATCTCGTACGTAAATCTTACCACGGTAGATTCTACGTATGACCTAGGTCTTACTTAGGTCATACCTGATTTTTGTGCGTGATTAGTGCCCATTGACCGAGCAAATTGAAATGGTTAAAACTGTACGGTAGTAATATGTAAATTTTTGCAATATGAAATATTCTAAGTAATACACTGTGTCGGTGAATAAATCTGCATATCGCTATTTGCTATCCTAAAGCTTTAATCATTTCAATTTGCTCGCTTACTGGGCACTTATCACGCACAAAATTTATGTATGACCTAATTAATACCTAGTTTACTGGAAGATTTCACGGTTGTAACCGAGGAAAACGCAATCACGGGTACGGTAAACATTGAACAACCTCGGTTTAAATGGGAGGGTTTTTTGGACTATCGTGAATATTGGGGCACCTTGCTCCAATTTCTAACAGAAATCTTTTTTTTATAATGTTATTATATTACACTCGAGTTATCGGTGGTAGATTTACATATCACATAGGGTAGACAGTGTGAAGTAATTTTTAGGGTTAAAAAGAAAAAAAAATCATATAATTTAAAAAAAAATTATAACTAATTGTATAATATTATTAGAAATATATTAAGTTTGGTTTAAATCGATCAAAATTGGAAACAAGCCGCTCAATAATTATAATCAAACTAATAAATGTTCACGTGCATTTAAAATAAAACTCTGCAAGAAATAGCAAAATTAATTAAATAAATAAATAAAAGAGAAGAAAAATAAATTTAAAAAACGAGTAAAAAAAATGATAAAAATATTTATTGAAAAAAAAAATATATGTCGTGACGTGTCAATAATTAAACAGATGTTTGCTATGCTCTCTACAATTTATAAACGGGCGAGGATAGAAAGTTTTTAAAGTATTTCATCGCTTTATACTAGACGTAGCCTATTTTGAGCTAAATTTTAGAGTTTTAAAAAATTTTAAATTTTGAAATTTTAAAAATGAATATTTTAAAGCTTTACAAATTTTTATTAGGTGCGGATAGAACCGATGCTGTGATTGATTTGGCCACATCTGGTGCATTTCATATGAGAGCTACAGATGGTGTCGTTACAGTAAGTACATTATTTGTTTATAAAATAAACTTTTTTGTCGCAAAAAAACAAAAATATATATAATTATATACATATATAAATAACCTGAATAGTAAAATATAAATAACAATCTTTAATCTGCAAAAATTATTTTAATTTACTAGTGATGGTCCTGCTTTTTAATAGAACTTCGGAGTTCTAGTCGCTTTGGTCACTTAAAATTGGATTGTCCTTCCTAAACTAGAGGTTGAATTTAAACTAGTTGATGGACTGTCCTAAAAATTGTTCAATTTCATTGGTTACAACATGTTTATTTTTTCTTCTCAGTTCTTCTATGTTTATTTCCTAAACAAATAAATGTCTGTTTTGTCTTTAGTGATGGCATAAATCATGGGTGGAGATCGTGGATAATCGTGGAGCGCCACGGGGCGATTTAGCCCCGTGGCGCCGCGCCAACCATAATTAGAGAACGTGGGCAAAATTTTGAAATTCAGAACCTTCTTCTTCTTCTTCTTATTATTATTATTATTATTATTATTATTCCAACGCTCCATCCTTAAAAGCGATATTCCTCATTCCTTATTGGTTGATCGAAAATAAACATGGGCTCATAAGAAATAAGAAGGAATTACGCAACTTTCTTAGGAAGCACTTTTTTGATTTAGGTCCTTGTTATCGATTTATTGATGAAAATAAAAAATTTGAAAAATAGACAAATAAAAACTCCCAACCGCACAATAACAGCCTTTTGGCAACAATAAGGATTGCACAGAGCAGACAACAACATAAAAACCGCACAAAAAAAGCAGACGGGATTTAATTGGTGGCAGAAACGGAACCAAATCCCAGCGCCATCTGCTTTTTCGCCAAATCGCCACTTTTTCAAATTTATAGCTGTTTCTTACACATACAAATATAACCTTCAAATTGAAAAAGTGGCAATTTCGCGCTTGTCAAAGATTGCTGTGAGTATAATTTTTTCAATTGACATTTCATCAAACTAAAAAAAATGCAACAGTGCTGTGTGATTAGATCAATGTTGCATTTTTTTTTAGTTTGATGAAATGTCAATTTAAAAAATCATACTCACAGCAATCTTTGACAAGCGCGAAATCGCCACTTTTTCAATTAGAAGGTTATATTTGTATGTGTAAGAAACAACTATAAATTTGAAAAAGTGGCGATTTCGCGCTTGTCAAAGATTGCTGTGAGTATGATTTTTTTTGAATTGACATTTCATCAAACTAAAAAAATGCAACAGTGCTGCGTTATTAGATCAATGTATAAACAAGTCATTATCATATGGTAGAAATTTTTATTTAGTGACCAGCTGCCCAAACCAAATGCAAATTTTCTATAGTCCACATAATGTCCATCTCAGACTAGTCCACATTTTTTCTGTCTAAACATACGCCCGGGGAAAAATCGCCCCTTTTTCCTGCTCTATACTTAGAGCATTTTTCAAGGCTAGTCTATTATTGATCTATTTTTAGAATGTTTTGCCTTGTTATTTGTCAACGTCTTTTTATAACTGTATTGCTACTTTCTGTTTAGTCTCATGACGAAATGGATACCGAAAAATTTATGTGTATGAAACGTCCATGTAGCACCAACCCTTGTCTTAACAACGGAATTGATTTTTTGGGAGACGGTAATGATCTTTAATTTTCTTGGGTTTTTAGTAATAAAATTGAATACGCTAAAAATTGCTTGGTTTTTATATATTTTTTAGCACTTAATTTCTGCGATTGTGTTCGTGCTTTCAGTAAAAGTTTTTAATTTTAAGTCCCTATAATTTTGAAATGAAATTTTAAGCTAGTAAGCCAATTTTTTTTTAAAATTTGGGGTTCAACATATATAATTTTTAAGATATATATTCAAGATTTAAGTAGCATGTTCAAGTCTATTATCAGTAGTTGATTTTTATGGATTTTTATGACTACAGATACGGATATAAATGCAATATCTTATTGTCTTGTTGAATGATACACTCCATGACACATCAACAAATCCAATACTTGTCATTAGATCACATCGATGGCACCTTAGTATCGTCCTTTGATGAAGTGATTTGTTTAAAAATCGTCAAAAGAATTATACACATGAACTTATTTCTACATTACATGCTTATGCTGCATTTTAGCACTAAACAATTTGAATTTGTTAATAATTGGTTTATACCTAGGCGGTTTTTAATTGAAAAGTCACTGCTTTTATAGTACTTTAACAGTAGATCGACAAGAGCATACTACTAACATAGGGATAGACAAGCCTATTATTTTGGTAAATCAAAAGCCCATACTTACATAATTATTATTAAAAATATGTCCTATTTTACACTAAAGTTTATTTATTGAGTTTTTGTGAGAGTACACCCGCAGGTTTTGCAAAATTTCAAAGTAACAAAATCTTTAATTCTATGTCAATAACGTTTTCAAAATATAACATAGAAATTAGACCATTTTACAGGTGCCATTAATTCTAAAGTTAAGGCGAAGGGTTTTTTGGGCTTAGTACTAAAGCTGAGGCGCGGCTAAACTGAAATTAGCTGGAAAAGGCTCGGCAAAAGGTATGGGACTAACGAAACGTTAGCTTTTGCTAAAAAAATGACAAATCACCAAAAAATCTTAAATATTCTTTTTTACCAAACCAAAAGCATGATTATTTAATGAGATTTATATAAGTGAAAGTGGGAAATAGGGTGGGGTCCACTTTCCCCTTAGCCTCAAAATTTCGACCTCCCTCCTAAAGAAAAATCAAATTCTCTCTGCGAATTTTTAGGTTTCTTAAGCTGACTTCCTACCAGAATTTCAAATCTGACACCTCAAAAGTATTTTGTTTTTAAAAACAAGACACACCCTGACTCTCTTTTATAGATTTTAAAATTTTCTATCCCGGGTCTACCTCTCCCCAGAAAGCCAGCAAGTCTGAAAGGGTCCCCTAAAATTCCTTCACAGAATTCAAGATGAAATTTACCCCAGCTAACCAACCAGTTGAGTTGAATATGCTATTTCTAATTTTTTAGTGAGTTATTTCCACAATGATGCTAATTAAAATGATTGAAACGACTTTTGTTAAAATGTGCTGTGAGTATGGGGTTTTACTTTTTTGTGTTTCTTATTTTTTTTTAAGCCATAGAAAGACTGAAGTATTTGCTTTTTTAAAAAAAATTTTTAAATTTTTAAGTGCTTAATATTAAAATAATTTCATTTTTACTTTTTCATAATATGGGCATTTTGTGAGGTATATTATGCAAGCGTGATTTTTTTAATAAAAAATGTGGTTAAATGTTTTGTTGCTTTAGATATTCATTCCAGAAAAATTATTCTTGATACTTAACCAGTTTTAATGATTATTTATATTTAAATTTCAAACTGCAACACAGTACAAGAGCAAATTTAAAACTGTAAAACTAATCCTAAACATAATATTTAAAGAAAAAAACTAAAATCCGATACAATAAACGTTGACGTCTTTAATATCAGATTTTTTCACTGTAGACTTAACGATGCATTGCTAAAAATTACCTTAGAAAAGTATAATTTTTAAAATTTACAAACATGTCCGTATTTGTTTATTTGGCAAAAGCTAAGGCTAAAGTGCTTTAGTACTAAGCCTTTTTTGGACTTAGTACTAAAACTAAAGCTAAACGATTTTTAGACTTTTAGTACTAAAACTAAGGCGCGGCTAAAGTGAAATTTCCCGGCAAAGCACACCCCTAGATCATCCTAAAGCTTATCAAATGAACCTTTAAAAGTATCTGGATTCGCGTTTTTTTAATCTCTAAATTTATAGTTATTTTAGTAAAAAAAACAAGCATAGTTCTAAAAATACGTTTGATAATTTGTAAATGGGCCGCAAATGAATGGGTCACAAAATTTTGCAGTGGTCACGTTTTTTCTATTGAGCTGCAAAATTTCATGGTGGTATGTCACAGTGATACTTTATGAGAAAATATGTGCATACTTCTTGGATGCTTTTTAATGGTTTACTTCTTCAACAGGGTGAATGTAGGTGAGAAAGATAAATTTACCCAATAGGGAAATTAACTCCAGTTTTACCTTTGGGGCCGGTTTCTCAATACTTAGACGTCTGAAAAGCCTATTTCGGCGAAATTTTAAATGTTGTCGTTTCTTAAAAAATGTAATAAAGTTTAAAGTTGCAATATAGTTCGGTCTGCTCTTTATCTACCCACAGTATAAGTTTTTGGATTTGTAACTTTACTTTATGTAAAGTTATGGCCAATCTAAAAAATTGAATTTTGTCTAAAAACACACGTCTGAGTATTGAGAAACTGGCCCCTGTCGGGTTTAATCGATTAAACAACATCCAAGAACTACGCCCTTAGTGCTCCATACACTTCCCGCTGTGAAACTTGATGAATTTATGTTTTTAATGGTTCGCAACAAATAAGGTTAATAAATAAAATAAGGAAAACCAACTTAATCAGTACTTTTCTTATAAAGTCATAAAATATCAATGAATTTTTTTGTTGTTTAAAGGTAAAGGCCTTAAAAGTGTTTATTAAACCAACAGCAAAGCGAATATCTTGAACAAACACATTATGATAACATTTAAAAAAAATTGAGGTGCCAAAGGTCCAAATTTGAGCTGGTAAAGTGTTTTGTATTTGTCGGCAAAGTGGTGCAACAATTTGAAAAAATTGGGATGCATTAGGTTTTTCCCAGAACCAAATGGTGCACCAGGTTGCATCACTTTTTAACACACATAAAAAACGACCGACCGCTTGGTAAACATTTGGGTAAGTAAGGGTTAAATATTCATTTTTTTTTGAAAACGAGCATTTTATTTAAATTTTTGAGAGTTTTGCGGCCAGTTTAAATATAAGATCTTTAATATTGGATGTAATTTACCTCTCAAATGATACGTCAAACTTTTAGGCTAGCACATATTTTGCTCTATGTGTGTAGATTGCCTCTCTCTGGTACTAAATGATATACTTGGTTCCCAGTAATCTTAGTATTATTTAAAAAACCAATAGCTATTCATTAATGCTTTATTCACTACCTACTAGTAAAACCAGTAACATGGTTAAGACAGTACTATATTACTTTTAATTTGTCATTTTTCTAGACGGCACATGTCACTGCAGTTGTCCGACAGGATACGTTGGTGCCACTTGCAATCTTTTAAGCTCATCTTTTTGTACTCCAAACCCTTGTAATGCTGGAGTGTGTTACAGTCCGGGTTGCGTTTTTCAGTGTAATTGCACTGGAACCGGTTACAATGGTGAGTGAGACTGACTTCTTACGCAATAAATTTATCACAATATTGTCATAATCTCTTGGCGGAAGCATGTTTACAATGATCTACAACCGCAGCAGCCAGTGCAAAGTTTTCACACCAATAATTAAACTATAGTTTATGATTTAATTCAAATTTGTTGACCTCATAAAATTGTATTGTTTTGTTTGACGTTACAAATTTTTTTAAATGCCGCCTTTTAAGAAAATATACAAATATCAGTTAACTTTAGTCGCCAAAAATATTACATATCTGCTCCTTATTGATTAATTTGATAAATAACAATGTCATTGATTTTTATTATTTTTTTTTCTAAATTTTAATTTTTTTGATTTTTTAACTGGAGATATAATGATACAAATCGTGAAATTCAGCCAATTTTAGTTTGCACTATTTGTGTTTTAATAATAACAAGCTGTTAAAAGCAAGCAAGCGAACTTCAACACCCGTTGCCAAAAATTTTTATTAAAAAAAGTATTTTACTAACAAAGAGTGTTGTTTTTTTTTATAAAATATATGAGTATTTAGTCCAAAATATGAGTTACACACTACAATATTACATATCTAATTTTACATTTTTATTAATGAGCTGAAATAAATTTTATAAAATTTGTTAGTATTTTTACTGCAGACACACAGTTTGTTGTTTTCAAAAAAAATTAACTTATTAACTGAACTTCCTAAGAATCTTAAAATGTAGGTAAGTAATGAAAAACCAAGAAATCCACTATATCCACCATTTAACATAACTGGAGTAATTCTCCAATAAAATAATATTTCCTATGTTATATAAAAGTAAGACTGCCCTGTGGTCGTAGCTGTAATCAACATTATTGATTTTAACTTACCACTGCTAATTTAAGTTTTTTACATACATTTCTTTTCCAATTAATCAAAAATTGCTGTTTTTTACGGTGGTTAAAAGAAAAAAACTATTTATGTATAAAAGGCACTAAAAGATATTTGAGAAATATTATTTAAATGCTATTTTGTCTTTATGAGTTTCCACTTAACAAAATTTTGTTTACTTTGCTGTTTAATTTAGGTACAACTTGTGCAACAATGATTGAATACTGTGACTCTAGTCCTTGTGTAAACGGGGCTTGCAATAACATTGTGAATGGCTACTGGTGCAGTTGCACAGCTGGGTGGACCGGTATTAACTGCGAAAGTGATATTGACGAATGCCTTTCCACCCCTTGTGTAAACGGGACTTGCAACAATATCCTAAACGCCTATTGGTGTAGTTGCGCACCAGGCTCCACTGGAACCAATTGTGAAAACGATATAGACGAATGTCTGTCTTCCCCCTGTGTAAATGGAGTTTGCAATAATGTTGTCAACGCTTACTGGTGTAGTTGCACCCCCGGATGGACTAGCACCAACTGCGAAAATGATATAGATGAATGTCTTTCCTCCCCCTGTGTGAACGGGGTTTGCAACAATGTCCTCACCGCTTATTGGTGCAGTTGCACCCCCGGATGGACGGGTATCAACTGTGAAAATGATATTGATGAATGCCTTTCCTCCCCTTGCGTGAATGGGGTTTGTAACAATGGTGTAAATATGTACAGTTGCACTTGCAATCCGGGCTGGAATGGAACTAACTGCGAAATAAATTTTGATGAATGCCTATCTTCACCTTGCGTCAATGGTGTTTGCACTGATCAAATCAACAGTTTCAGTTGTACCTGCAGCTCAGGTATGTGTGTTTTTTTTATTTTCTTGTTGTTTCCAAATCTAAATGAATCCGATTAAGTTTAAAGACAAATAATACTAATACAAAACGTTTAATTATTTAGGAAAGCTTATTTCATTGTATGCAATTGGAATAAATTTAATTTATCTTTGATTGGCAGAAAATAATCTCAATAGAGTAATTTACAAGCATTAAAATTGTAAATAATAACTTAAACCGTATTTATTATATTTCATTCTAAGTATATAAATAGGAAGGTTCTACTATGTAACATATAACGCGCTTAATTATAGGCAAATAAAATCTAGCTGACCTTGATAATTTGCAGTATTGAATCGACTATTTAACAACAAAATCTTTCAAAATTTTTCATTCAAGCGTTTTAATAATGAAGATTAAAATCTGTATTTTAATAATTATTTATCAAATTACTTGATTTAGAACTCAAGTGTTAATTTGTTTAAGGGCTAAATCAGGTTAATTTTTGTATATTTTGTAAAAAGGTGGAATTAAAAAATTCTACGTTCTTATTTGTTTTTTAAAAACGCCATTACTGCACAATTTTAATTGGTCTGCTTATGTTTATGTTTATTTAATTTTCGACGTCAGCCATATATAATTTAACCATAAACATTATAGCATGCCAAATAAATTAGAATTGCTGTAAAATTACAAAAAAAATAATAATCCGGAAATTCGGAAATATAAAATATTTTGCAAAATGATGTCAATATGAACTTTTATATTTCACTGTGTTTTAAGCTTTTTTCATGCATGGTTTTACCGTTTAGTTTTTTTCGACTAATTTTTTACACTGATCAATGAAAATTTTTGCAATTTATAAACTATGTCTTTTCAAATTCAGACAGCAAGTAGGGATGAAAATGTTTCTAATAAATCACTCAAACGTGCAAAAAAAAACTATTGGTTTTGTATAAATCCTGTTACGAAAGTAAAATTATCGCTTCTCTTTCATAAATACTGCTTTTGAATAAAAATATTACTGTTCTAGCAAAAACGCAAATTAAAAAAATGTCACAGCAGTATTGCTGGAACACATAATTTTAAATACATAAAAAATTTTTATGTTATAGTCTTTATAAATTTTATCTAACACTAGATTTTAAGTAGCTTTTGATTTTTTTAATAATTTTTTTAAATAATGATTTTTCTGTTTGTAAGGTGTAAACTAATTACGTTATCATTTCGATAAAAAAATATTTGATTCAGGTTACACTGGTTTTCTGTGCGAAAATGACATTGATGAATGCGCGTCAAAGCCTTGTTTGTATAATGGACAATGCAGCGACTTATTGGATGGCTTCAGTTGTACTTGCACAGCTGATTACACGGGTGTTATTTGCGAAGAACTTTTGGAAAAGTGTGAATCTTTAGGGGAAACCGACAAAGCTTTAAAGTTAGTAATTTTTAAACTATTAATTAAGTTATTCTTAATTAATTTTAAATACAATACAAATTACAAATTGAATTACTAATTTAATTCAATTTGTAATTTTCGTCTGCAAAAAAGTTTAGGAAAAATCATTAAACAGTTGGATAAAATGGTAGAAAAAAGAAAGATGTTTAACTTATTGGATTCATTCAACGTTTTGACAATATACATTTGTCATCATCAGTTAAACCTTAAGTTTATATAAATATAAACACAAAAAGAAAAATTTCCAAACCTGGACAAATAGCAAACATATTCAATACAAACTAATTTATAGTATTTATTTATAAAACTTGTTGATAACTCGATTGATACTAATTTGTTTATGTTTTTTAAAGTACCAAAGGTTTTAAAAATAATAGGGACTTCTGCGCAAATTTTTCCTTAAAAATCTCCAAAACTGCGTACTTTCAAAAAGTCATTGAAAAATTATTAAAGATTAAGATAAAAAAACCTATTAATTAAAAAATATTAAAACTAACAAAACGGTGAACACAAGTAATTAAATTGCAATATAAATATCGCCTAATAAACAATACAGTACTTACTAAAATCAATATAATTCAAGAAAACTTCAAAAAATTGCTTAAACCCACTCTATTTTTAAAGCGGTTTCATATATTGTTAGCCACGTGTTGCGAAAAAATATTTACAAACATTGTAATTATACTTTTCAGTAAGTTTAAGCTTGTATATATTATTGTTCCTTGTAAATTAAACATGAATTATCATATTACAAAAACTCAAATTCCTTAAATCAACATTGCGATTAACTAAAATACATAATGAGCAAATCGAATTCGTTTCTTCTTAAAGGCTTCGGCTTATTAATAGCAAAAATAATTAATTATATGTTATAATAGTATACCAAACATACCATTTGACACCTCATGCTTTACTAATAAAAAAGACTTTGCGCTTTTCAGTACCAAGTTATTCACTGTATCAATCGTAGTAATAAAGTCATAGATTTTTAACAATTCTGCTGATATAAAAAAATTTGCTGGTAGATAATGCGCCGTACAATTCATCCGCCCTAATAGTGAGATTTAGCAACCCTAAGTTCTAGATTTGTCATTTTGTTTTGTAAACGGAACAAAATGTATGTACATACATTAAATTTAATAAAATCAGTTATTTTAGACATTTAAACGTATTTTTAGATTGGCATCCATGACTGCCCAAACTCTTTCAAGTTCAACCGTTTTAATTATGCTGGGAGTAATTATGGGAATATTTATTTTATTGTGTGAATTTTCATTGGAGAGACTTTTGCATTTGGGACAGGTATTTTAATATTTTGTTTTATTTGATTTTGTGTAATTTTTTATTCAATATAATATTTTAACAAATAAAATATGATAGAGCCAATTTCTTAATTTTGTATCTTAAATCAGTTAAGAAACCACACCGCATAACCAGTAATATTAGAAGAGATTGGCAGAGCCAAGATTTCACAAAAAAACAAGAGGGTTGAGACCTTTCAGACCCAATGGCTACACCCACGATGTAAATCAAACCAGATGAACAGTCTCTCCATATTTTTAGGGTTATATTTTTGTAGTAATTAACGATTTAACGACTGCTTGTCTTTTTAGGAGGTCACTTTGTTTTTGGCGCACCTATTAATACTTCTGTTTCGCGTTCCGTCACTTGGAGGGTTGGCTGCTCTCTGCGGTTACGCCACTGGATATGAAGCGCCTAAAATTAGCGACACCGGGTGTCGAATGGTTGCCATTACGCTTCATTACTTGTTTCTGGTTCATTTTTCATTTTTGTTTCTGGAATCTTTACACAGGTTTTGCGGTTATTTTTAAAAAGTTGCTGTTAAGATAATATAAATCAAAAAATAAGAAAACTATTAGATCAGAATTGGGGAAATGTGCAGAGTTATTTTTTTAAATATCTAATGACAAAACTAAAAGTCTGATTTTTTTCCACATGGCAAAATTTTGCATTTCGCGCGCTTTTATTTTGAAAATGCAAAAATGGAAAGAGTTTCTGGAAGTTAAGTAATCCTGACAAAAATTTTTTTTATCGTTTTAAAACGTTGGAAAAAAGTTTATAATAATTTGCCTAAATCTGTCATGCATTCAACTCACATTATTTCAAAATAGGATTTTTAAGGCAACCCAAAAGGTTTTTGAGATCAGATGTTGTTTGTCACTATTGCTTTTATAATACCCGCGCGGGCCGTTTATTGTTTCATACTGCTCATATTTGTTGTAGTCATGTTCGCGCGTGCATTGTGAAGCCTTATTTTTTATAAACACTAAGTTATGCTGTAACACCTTGAGTACAAACACAACATTTGCTCCTCCTTGCCCGCTTTATAATTTACCAAGCAAAGCAATATGATAATTAGAAAATTTGGCTACTTATATGTTTGAAAGGAGCAATCCTTTCTGACCAAGGTAGTTTGTAGTACATACACTGGTAAGCTAAGAAAATTTGGTAGAAAAACTAGTTAAATTAAGCCTAACCGCAAAATGTTTCTTAGTTTTACACTGTATACATATGTTTCTGTTGAAAAAACTTGTTTCAATCGGCTATTGGCTATATTTCTGGGCGTCTTTCCAGCATCAATACCGGTCGCTTTGACGTGCGTTTTTCACTATGAAACCTACGTTAGCAAAGTGACGTGTTGGTTAAGTTTCTCAAGTCAAAACCCTTATGGTGTGCTTGTTCCTGGGTTTATAATCATTATTCCAACTGTAGTACTATCTGAAGCAACAGGAATAGGTATGTGTATTGTTTTAGTAAAATGCAATATAAATTTTTATTCAAAGCAGAAACATTTAACAATTTTGATTAATGCGGTACATTGAGCTTTGATAAATAAACCACCACTGGTAAATGTCTACTAGTCACATTTATTAAAACAATTATAAAAATTAGAAAATCAGAAGCAGAGGAACACCCTTTTCAACTTGATCAAATTTTTGACAGTTACTATAGTGAATACTTAGTCAAACCAGTGTAACGTTTGTCGAACGGTGAAGGTATCTCTCTCTGATAAGTTTAGCTTGTAAACTTTATCAATATTAATTCTACATATCACTACGGTCATACCATGGTGAGACTAAAAATAATAATTATTGCTGTACGTGCAGTGCACAACCGCGCGATTTGTTGGGCGCGCCAGGCTCAATAATGAAACAGCCTAGTGAGAAAGCAACTTAAAACGGTTTGAGCTGGCCCAAATCCAATCTCCAGAGCAATATTTAAGTTTTAACCAAAAATACAGTATTAATACTATCTAAGTAAAACACCGGTGATAGGTAGTATTACTACGGTTGAGTTTACACATCACAATGGCCAAAGAAAGATACCACCATGTTCAGACGATTGTTTCATTGTGGTACTGGGAAAAAGCTGATTACGCGAACAGATTAAGAAAAAATTTTCACTGACAAAAATCTTAACTTGCATTAAGAATTTTCACTGACTTTTAGCCGTAAAATTAGTAAAAAACTTTAATTCTGAGCTTTGTCTGTAAGTTTTTAGTTTAAAAAAGCCCTTAGTTGATTGTAATATAACTTTATTATAACTACCAGTATCAAAAATAAAAAAAATTAAGTCAGAGTGGGCCATTATAATGGATCTCTCCATATAATTTTCACCTTCCATAATAATGGCATAGTGGCCATTTTAATTTGCGCGAATTAAAATGGAGGGGAAGCCATTATAATAGTATTTATTGATTTAATTTTATTTTTCATATATACTCAAAAGATTAATACTGTCCAGACCACATGAGTTTTCAACTGTCGAACAATATTACATTTGTGAGTATCAAATGAAATTAAAGTTATGCTATTATAATGGCTTCCTCTCCATTTTAATTCACGAGAATTAAAATGGCTACTATGTCGTTATTATAGAGGGTGCCTTATAAATGGAGAGGCTCATTATAATAGCTTATTCTGACATAATTTTTTATGTAGAACCTGCTCATTTTTCGGTATATTTTATATTTTTGTTAGTATTACATAATTACTATGTTTATGTATATTTTTAGATAGAAAATTATATAATTAATTGAACTGAGCGTCGTCATTTTCATCCTTTCGCGCAAATTTATTCTAGTCATATTCCTGCGTGGTTTTTAAAGCCCTATTCCTATAAAAATAAATTTAAACCTGAGGACCGTGAACCCCAACGCCGATACCCCAGAAAACTTTGGCTAATTATATGTTCATTGACGGCTATCCTATTTGGCCATGGTTCTTTAATACGTGTTGTCACAATTTATATGCGCATATAAACGTTAAAAAAGTTTCGCGTCCTATGCCTTATGCGAAGGTTGATTACAAATGTTTTATTACAAACATTAAAAAAGTTGTTAGTTGTTCAAACGCATGTCCATAATATAATATATAGTATTTAATGGGATTCCTAAGTTCAAAACGGTATTTTCAATGGTGTGAATAAATTTTTGTATTTCTTTAATTTTAGGAAAATTTAATGATTTTCCTGGTGCAGACCAATCAAAAAGGGTTTCAGCTATAATTGCAGCAAAAGGTGGGAATTGAGACTCAGTTTTTTTTCATATTGTATTTAAAAAGTTTTTAAGCGTTGGTTTGTTTGTTTTTTTTTTGAAAAAGGAAAATAAACCAACTAATAATTGATATCATGTAATTTCCTACTTTAAATGAAAAATAGACACCAAATGAGTTTAACTAACTACTATCATGATCATTTACTTTTATATCTGTATCGTTCTTTTTCGCCAAAAAAATTATATAACTTAATTTTAAAGAAAAACGGGCATTTTTTAAGAAAACTATTAAATTATAACACTAAAATGTTTTAAAATTTTATTTAGATTGCTTTACAAACCTAAGTTTTATAATTCATGGTTAAGCTTGTTCACAAGTTTTTTTCAGGATGACTTCATAAATAAATAAATTTATGTAACTATAGTAACAAAATCAAAAAAAAAATTTTAATTTTAATAGTATACTTTGATATGTTCATAAATTCATCTAAAAAACCAACCAAAGACTTATTTCACAAAAATGTTTGTAATTGTAAATTAATAAACACATATTTTGCTTTGTATTTTAATTAAAAAGTATGTAAATAAAATTACGTTTAGAATTTTAAAAATTACAAATTCGTAAATTCCGCAAATTCCACAGTTAGGGACGTAATTTTTTAAATAATAAAATAAGGACAATTTAAACGCATTTACTAGTTTACATTTACAACGATTTTTATGAAATAAGGTTTAAATTTAAGTTTATAATCACTAATGAAATATGCAATCCTGCCACACAGGCGGATATATCAGTTTTTTAGAAAATAATATTCTCATAAATACCATATAAATCAAAGCTTATGTGATTTAATATCACTTTTTTCAATTTTGTTCTTTTTGCAATATTCACATTTTTAAATTCTAATTAAAAAAAACACAGTAGTGCAATTTTGCACACGCACAAAATTGTGAGACAGATTTCCACTTGTGGAAAGGAACACTGCTGATCTGCCCTTTCAGCGCGGGAGCGTGGGTAATCGGGATGTTGGCTGTTGATCTGGTCAGTTTCCCTCTTTATTCAATTGCGAGCATTCTCAACCTGGTGGTCGCGGTGTTGATTTTGGTTTTTCACACCGTTAGCAATGCCAAAGCTAGACATCTTTTGCTTAAATACTTCTGTTGCTGCTGCGCCATCTGCAAAGAAAAAGTTAGCCCATCCGTCCAAGTTTCCGGGCCGCCTGGTGATGACGCGAAAAAACAGAACAATAAAACTGAAAAAGGTGAGCATATACATTTACGCAAATGGCAGCAAAAGTGACAGGACAGTGTTTCTGTCAACCAATTTACGAACAACCAGTAATTAACTAGATTATCATCTCTCTATAACATTTTCAGTTAGTAAAAAAATTATATCGTTCAAAAAAACCTGCTTTTAAAATTTATTCGCGGCATTTTTTTATTTATTCAAATGGTATTTATTTTTTTATTATTTTTAAATTTATTTTCACTGTTATTTGTTTTTGTTTCATTTTATAAAATCTTATGCTAAATAATAGGAGGTTACTTAAGTATAAATTATTGGAACGTAAAATATTTTGAATAATTTGAATTATACGACAGTATTATGCAAAAAAGTGTTATCTAGGCGTTCGCAGTTTTTTATTTCTACATTATAAAAAATCTACATGTGGATATTTCTTCTTGGTTAAAATATCAATACTTCTGACATAAATTCACAATCTTTCAAAAGTATTCGGCAGGCATAATTGATAAAGGTATTGATATGTAATTTTACATTTTTTTGTAAATTTATTGAGATGAAAAACTGGCTTGATTAGTTTAAGAAGGATTTTTAAAGCAGGAAAACAAAATTTCAAATTGTGTAATAATTATCCACAATGCTTTTTTCTTAGTATTAACTTTTGCGATGCTTTAGCACAAAGGGATTTAAGATATTTCAATTGCCTGGACATAATTTTTACACTTCTTGAAATTCAGCTATTTAACTGAATATTCTAAATTAACCGATGATTTTATAAAAAACCTCATCTAAATAAAGTTTTGAAAACTGCTTATTTATTATTATTTAATAACCTTTTATTCCAGATTTTTTACAAACAACAAAAATAATAAATTTTAAGCTTTAAATAGAATAAAATAATATACTTTACATTACAGAAAAAGCAAAAAATTCTTCTGAAGAAACCTCAACGAAAGCAAAAGACACTCATAATTTCGCTGAAAATCAAGATGCAACTGATGATGCTGAAGAAATACATAAAGAAACGGATGAATTAGTCAATTTTTGTCTCGATGGAGATGAAAATAATATAACACAAGTGTCTCAAAAACTCTATAAAAAGTAGACTCCTTGCTTCATAAATGAAATGAATAAATCACTTATAAGAAATAATTTGCATAAGCATGGTTGGCTTCACACGCAGCTGATTGGTAGTTCAGTATTATTTTTAGGTCAGTAATACAATCAGCAGTTTTTTCGCGGTTTTTCAACAAAAAAATATGGTGTTTTGACAGTTGCAAACGCACTTTCTAAAGTCGAATTATTTCTGGTTGGGATTCATTTATAATAAAAGAAGATTTGTGATTAAAAATTCAATAAAGTCTCTGGAAATAATTGGTACTAAAACAAAACTACAGAAAGTTTATTTATATATCTGTTACTACGAGTATATCTGTAAAAACTAATATAACTAGAGTTCTTGGTTTTAAGCTAAGAATATAAAATTTGCATTTACTACAGCTTTACTAATTTTAAATATAAAAAAACTTAAGTTACAAGTTACTTTATGTTTTTTTAAATCTAGCGCACCGTTACGATATTATAACTCTTAAAGTTTAATTTAGCCCGCGCACGTATCATTTTTGTACAGACTATAAATGATTAAAAATATTTAGCCTTTTTTAAATTTATTTATAATTAAAAAGTGTCTAATAATGACTATTAATCTATTATGGTCTGACGATTAACTATGTAGGTTATTAATTAAAGGTTTAGTATTTGCTCTCATATGTAATGTAGTTTACTACGGTATTGATGGGGTGTCTTATTTGGAAAGGCAGGTTTTAACTTGCCTTTTACCTGTCTTTGGCCTTCCTACCTGCCTACATTATTAGTCTACTTAGCTATGAACTGTATCTTACCTTTTTCGTTCAAGGTTAATTTAGCTACCTCCCCTCCCAATTTCATGAATAATTCATGCCGTGGAGTAATTTGTCAATTGTTTTTCTCAAACTTATTTAAAATGATAAAAATAGATTTAAAAATGTGTATTATTATCTTTACGTTTAATTAAAGCTTAAATAAGCTTAAAACTGTTCATTTAAAACGTGGAGCTTCGGAACTCCCTTTGTTTCAAATGACCGGAGCTCTGGAGCATAATATTGAAGAGTAAAAATATCAACAATGTAAATATTAAAAAAATAATCTGGTAAATTCTTTTTTGGAATTTATTTTTTTTCATCCTTTTTTTTCAAATTGAAATTCGTTTTTGTTGAAGTTGAAATTTAATGTCAGACATAATTTTTGTTTTTATGTTAATGATAATGATCCTAGGTAGTAAAACCTAACGTTAAAATTTACTGGATTTTAAAAAATTTGTCTTAATGACTAAGTAAAAAGGCTTTGTTACACTTTGTACAAAAGGGCACTGCAAACCTGTCTTTAGCCTTACAAAAAATAGTTTGAATATTTGATTTTTTTTTAAATTTATTTTTAGTTTTAATTTGTGAGTCTTTTGACAAAAATGTGTCCAGATTACATTCTGATTAATATTCACTTCGTTCAGGTTGTTCCCAGGATAAAAGCTAATAGTTTTATTTTTTTTTAAAGTATTAAAATAGTTTTGATTTTTTTATAAAGAAGGCAATTTTTAAAAAATTCCTAAATTCAAAGTTTTGTTTTTATTATTAAGCGTAGCCCGTGTTATTCTTACGGCTGACAAAAAAAACTTATTTTTCTTTTTGGTATCCATTTCTTTTATTTTGTAATAAATATTGCAGTAAAAGATGCCCATATAAATTAGATAATTTATTTGTTTTTGATTTGTTTGTTTGTAATTTATTTTGAAATTTTCATCACCAAAACGCCCCATAAAACTTTTTTAAACTATTTATATTAAAAAACTTTGTCTATTTTATAGTTGTCCATGTTTTAAAATGATGTGTTGTTTTAATAAAGAATATTGCATGAATTAGAAATTTAAAGTTTAATTTAAAATTTTTGTCATGTAAGATGTGAAAATCCCCAAAAATACATTTATTATAAAATTTAAAGGACGTTTGTAGATTCACAATAGTTACACGATAACAATAAACATAGCCAATAATCTTTACAGGATATCAAATTGTTTTGATAAAATCGCCGAGCGTAGGTTAGCACTTGAAACCTGAGATAAATAGAGATTTTTAAGAATTTATTGATATAACTTAACTTAAAAACACAATTGATTAATTGCAAACAAAATTAAAAATAAAATTATAAACGTTACGACATTCCGGCCAAAACAAAATATAGAATACTTGCACAATTTATAAAAGTTAATTAGGCGCAAAGATTAACCACATTTTTTTGATTAGAATTTATAAGATGTACCCAGTTTACGGTTACACAGGTTGCAAACTATGTATAACAAAATTTATATAAGTTGATTAACTGTTATGCGATTTGTTATTTTATATGTAATAACGTGCTGTAACTTGGATAATAAAGAAACAAATTTTTTACTATAAGTCTGATAATAAAAGGGGTTAAAGCCAATGCAATGCATAAAAGGACAATGAATAAGAAAACGTGTTGGATGTTTCCCCCCAGTTTTGCCCCCAGTTTGCCCCCAGTTTTGCCCCCAGTTTTGCCCCCAGTTTTAAAACTTTAAAAAAGCCATTAAAAAAAGACCCATTTTTTCAAAGTTGTGTACCAAAAAACTACAAAAAACTATCGGCAGTATTTTTTGTTATTTTTTAGTACAAATCAAATAATTTTCAAAAAGGTTATTTTTCTTGCGTAAAATATGAACTATTTCTGGGTAGGTGACGCTAAAAGATCTCCATCTGTACACCGGCGTCCATTGGGTGCTCACTGGAACGCCTGTGGTATAAATGTTTATATAGCGTGAAAGAACTTGAACGATTACACTGGCGTTCATATTGTGCCCACTAGAACCCCTGTGTTATAAAAGATCAAGCGTAATAAAGAGAAGAGCAAGGGCCAAAACCTAACTACCTTTAAAAAAACCCAACCACAGCAATCAGGGAATTTACTGATTGGTCAATTTAAACTGTGATCCAAATCTAGGGGAATTTTAGCATACTGAGAGCTTTAATGTTTCATAATAATGTAATATAGATTTACCATATTAAGTTTAGTTAGCTGGAGCCTGGGCACCTAAATGCTTCCAGCTAATAGTTTAAAGCAGATTGTACTCAAAGTAGCTTTATATTTATACATAGCTAAACATTCACATTCACAGGTGAATTACAGACTGAGTGGTGAAGGTGAATTTAGGTGGTTGTTTGGTCTCTTTTGTGTCTCTCCCCCCTTTTTTGTTTCTTTTTTATTAAACTTGACTGAATTCAACTGGTGGATATCTGGGGGAGGAGGTTCACCCCGCCTATGAGGTTCCCCCTTCCTACGCACCTCAAAAAAATTAGAGCTTCTCCAAAATCATGATGGGGCTCGGTTTATTCCACACCCCAACGGGTTGGGAATAAACCGAACTAGTTAACGCCAACTAAAAGTATTTATTAAAAATGAAACATTAACTTTCTGGGTGAAAAATTAGCCACGCTCCTGTCATTTTGGAGTAGGTTTTGGCCCTCGCCGTAAAACAACTTAAAACATTATTCACAAATGCATACAAGAAAAACAAAAACAACCAATACAAATCCTAACGCAATCATTTATAAGCCTAATTTACCGTCTTTCTGTAAAAACTTTAAAGCTTAGAACTTCAAATCATATTATTTAATAATAATTTTGCAGTAAAATAGGTTTTGTGGAAATTAAGTTTCAATATTAAGACAGACGCGTTTCACTAATCAGATGCTTAATGTTTAGTATAAAAAAATTAAAAAATCCTCAATTACTTATTTTGACTATGATTTAAAAGCAAAAGCATAAAATAGAGAAAAAGCATAAGCATAGTGAAAAAGCATAAAATACCAATTATGAAATTATGCCTAATACATATACATTTCAAAAAAACAAAAGTAATTTGTGGTATAATGAGGTATTTTAAAATGTTTGTATCTCTATTTTAAATACTATTTTTTTGTTTTAATTTAGTTAAAAAAAAATTTTAGTTTACAAAAAAAATGAAAATCATCTATGAGATTGCTGTTTAAATATTCATTTAATTAGTTAAAAAATTCAACAGAGAACCCCGGAGCTTCGGGGTTGCTCCAAAGCTCCTAAAAGCGAAGCTATCCTCCGATTCAAAACACCCCTAATATAAACTAATGTCCTTATTCTTTAATATCATACTGCAGATATCTTAAGCAGACGGAGCTTAGGAGCTCCGCCCCTTAAATGTGTGGTACCACCAAGTGAAATTTTTTGTCTTCGATTTTGATTATTTTTTGTGAAAACGTTACCTCTGCCCCCAATAACCCACAAAAATTTTTTCATCAAAATATCTTAAGTGTTTCAGGAGATATGACCCACCAAAAATGGCGTTTTTCAACCATTTCGTACTTAAAAGATTAAAATAAGTATTAAAATTTAAATTAAAAGTATGCAATCACAAAAAGCGGCTACTTTCACTTTAATTTGATACCTTGAGATGATCGTTAAGATTGGTGCAGTATTTGTTGAGATAATGCGTTTCCCGTTCAGAAACCCCGCGATTTTCTCGTTAAAAACACCAAACGAAGCAGTGATTTGATAAAGTTTGCCCACGATTTTTGCCTATACACTTTTTTTTAAATGGCTGGTTTTTTGAGCGGGAAACGCAATATCTCAACAAATACTGCATCAATATTAACGATCAAGATATCAAATTAAAGTAGAATGTAGCCATTTTAATAAAGTATATTTTGTATTTTCAAATTTTAATACCCATTGAGCAATCTTTCAAGTACAAAATTGTGGAAAAAATGCTATTTTTGGAGGTTCATATCTCTTAAACCACTGGCGATATTTTGATGAAAAAATTTTTCTGGGGTTTTGAGGGCAAGAGTAAGATTTCCACTAAAAATAATCAAAATCAAAGACAAAAAGTTTGACTCGGTACCGCACCTTTAAAGGAAATTTATAAGAAATCATTTAATATAAATGAAATGGCTTTGTAGTTAGTTTCCTACGTAAGAACCTATGGCCAGCTTGCTTTAACTCTGAAAAAATTAATAATTAAAATAATCGACAGAATTTTTAAATTTTAAAACAAATATTCATCAAAATATATATATATTTTTAAAACGTTAATTTGTTCTAAATTCAAATTAAAATAACATATATTTAACATAATCAAAATCGAAGACAAAAAATTCGGCGCACCTTTAAATGAGGTCCGCCGGAGCTAAAATATTTAAAGAGTAATGTTTTAGATTATTTTTTCTTTTAAATTTTTAAAAAAATATATATATAATACAAAAAAATAGTCTTAAAAACACAAATACAGTAATTTAGAATGTAGTTCAAGCTTAAATAAGCTTTGAATTTCTCATTTAAAGGTTGGAGATCCTGCTGAGCTCCAAAGCTCCCTCTGCTTTAAATGATCGCAGCGTAATATTGGAGGGTTCGGAAATTAGTAGTTTATATTAGTGATGATCCAAAACAGAGCGAAGCTCCGCTTTTAAGAGCTACGGATCAACCCCAGAGCTTTGGAGCTCTTCATCCAATTGCTTAACTAAATCATTGCATAATTGAAGAGTAATGTCATATATTAATTTTTTTTGTAAGCTAAGTGTTTTTTATAATTTTAAAAATAGCCATAGATTGCGCATAGAATGGTGATTTTTCTACCCTCCAGTATCATGCTCCAGAGATGCGGCTATCTAAAGCGGAGGGAGCTCTGGAGTTTCGAAGCTCCGCCCAATATATGAGCGATTTTAAGCTTATTTAAGCTTAAAATACATTTAAAGTTACTCTATCTGGATTTTTTAAGACTATTTCTAGCGTAATAAATAAATAAAAAAAAGAATTTGCAAAAAAATCTTGACAAAATAATATATGACATCACTCTTTAATTATTCATGAAATTAGTCCAAAAATAGGGCGGCGCTCCGGGGGTTGCCCCGGA